>JAXIVD010001516.1:0-72500 GCA_036785275.1 Cancer borealis | reverse complement strand
TATACATATATATATATATATATATATATATATATATATATATATATATATATATATATATATATATAACACTATATGATATAAGTATATATATATACATATATATATATATATATATATATATATATATATATATATATATATATATATATATATAACACTATATGATATATATATATATATATATATATATATATATATATATATATATATATATATATAACACTATATGATATATATATATATATATATATATATATATATATATATATATATATATATATATATATATATATAACACTATATGATATAAGTATATATATATATATATATATATATATATATATATATATATATATATATATATATATATATACATATATATATATATATATATATATATATATATATATATATATATATATATATATATATATATATATATATATATACTATATACTATATGATCAGAAGGTAACATGAATAATTGGCGATCTACCGACATCCGCATAGGCGGGTTTTTTCTTTTCTCAAGATTACTGTGTACTTTTTTTCTTTTTTTATATATAGTATATCATAGAAGCTCTACATGGAAGGGTAAATAAGTCAGTTTCAGAGATGATAAGTTTAGTAGATGCTCAGTATAGATGATAAACGAGCAAGATTTACAGATTATCCTTGCGAAGATGCGTGAGTATATATTTACTTTTCATAGTGTATAGAATAAAGGAAGACAATTTTGTCAGTTTTTTCACTCAATCCTGTAAGCTCATTTCATGCTGTATCCGTTCAAACAAATTAATAATTACTAATCACATGATATATTGAGGAATCAAGGCAAAAATGAAAACTTTAACGCACGACTCTCCCTTAAACTTTCCCAATGTTTTGGGTTGAATTGTATACTCCGCCCACCAGATAGGCTCCGCCCACTCGGCTTCACTTCCCGCTGTAGAGCGGTATGGGATGGGGCACAGCCTTCTCTAGACAAGGCCTGAGCGATGGAAGACAAATGTCCCGTGACGTCACGTTACTTTGTCATAACAACAGTTCCGTTCCGCGCTGCTAGTAGGTGGACGTTCTCGGCGAAGTGTCACGATTTTCACATAATCTCACACTTCCACAGTTCCGTGCTTTACATATCATCATGCCCAGCAGGTGCTGTGTACCTCGGTGTAAAGGAAATTATCCCACTGGTCCTAAAGTGGCTGTATTTTCCTTTCCAAGAGTTGAAGCATTGTCACTGCAATGGGTCAGAGCCATCAAGAGAGAGAACTTTACACCTAACCACAACAGTAAGATAAGAACTACATTATTATACCATTTTTATTATGATTGCTATGATTCTAGTGCATTTCAGGTTTAGTAGAAAGTAAGATGGTAGGTAAATATTAGAGGCATCAATGTAGACTCCAGGTTGTTTTATGCAGGACCACTGTATTCGCTACAGGATGAGTCATATTTTATATAATGAGAGATTAATTAAGACAAGTCATTCTAAGATTGAAATGTTCAATAGTGAAATGTTTTTATCGTACTGGTTTAGAAGTTATCCATGACATTTAAATATGAATACGCAGGCAGCTTACCCGAGGGAGGGAGGGAGGAAGGCAGGGTGTTTTTATTTGGGGGTCGGCCTTAGTTTGGCCACAGAGGCTCTTTATAAATCTGGAAGCTGCCTCAACTTATAAGTCCACACAGATGTTAAATTATGGTTAGGTTAAGATTGTTAGGTTAGGTTACGTTTATGTTATGGTTAGGTTCGATTCAGTTAGGTTCGGTTATATAAGATTTTTACATTTATCACCCAAAAGTTAGGGTTCTCAACATTAATTTTTTTTTCTGGATTTGGGTAATAAAATGTAAAAATTTTATATAACCGAACCTAACAGAACTGAACCTAATCTAACTTAACCAAACCATAACATAAACGTAACCTAACCTAACCATAACTCAACATCTGTGTGGACTTATAAGTTGAGGCAGCTTCCTAATTTATAAAGAGCCTCTGTGGCCAAACTAAGGCCGACCTCCAAATAAAAAACACCACTAACGTGTTGTACATTACATACCTTATCACCTATGTCAATATTTTGGTGATCCGTGAGATGCTATTGGTAAGATTATCCATTATTTGTCCTTATTCATCCTCTATATATACTTCTCTTGAAGTTTATCACATCTACGTCATTTAGAACTAAAATTAATAATGGGAATAGTAAGCAGACATTAAAATTCAACGGACATTATGGCACCCTGCTTTCCTCCCTCCCTCGGGTAAACTGCCTGCGTATTCATACATTGATGCCTCTAATATTTACCTACCATCTTACTTTCTACTAAACCTGAAATGCACTAGAATCATAGCAATCATAATAAAAATGGTATAATATTGTAGTACTTACCTTGCTGTTCTGGTTAGGTGTAAAGTTGTCTCTCTTGATGGCTCTGACACATTGCAGTGACAATGCTTCATCTCTTGGGAAGGAAAATACAGCCACTTTAGAACCAGTGGGATAATTTCCTTTACACCGAGGTACACAGCACCTGCTGGGCATGATGATATGTAAAGCACGGAACTGTGGAAGTGTGAGATTATGTTAAAATCGTGACACTTTGCCAAGAACGTCCACCTACTGGCAGCGCGGAGCGGAACTGTTGTTATGCCCAGATGTGATGACGTCACGGCCCATCGCTCAGGCCTTGTCTAGAGAAGGCCGTGGATGGGGCCGCTCCTTCTATACTTCCTCCAAGCTATTTACTATCTTAACCCGTGATCTGTAACAGATTCCTGAATCCGTCGAATCTGATTTGGGAGGTGGGTTATAGCAGACGACACTCGTTCGCGGGTTTTTTGCACCAGCCTGAGCCAGCCTCTTCTCAGAAGTTAATATTGATATATACCTCCAATAAAACAGTGTATATATACGAGGAAGATAGTAAGCGGTAGAGAAATGTTGTAGAAATGTTACTGTAGGCACAGAATTGTACAATAGTGGTGATGAATATCAAAAACAAAGGAGATATATAACAGCAGCTTCTTCTCGGAATCTATTATTAATATATACCTCCAATAAAAACAGTGTATATATACGAGAAAGATATTAAGTGGTAGAAAAAAATTTCAGAAATACTACTGTAGGCTTAAAATTGTATAATAATGGTGATGAATACCAGAAACAAAGGAGATATAACAGCAGCCTCCAACCGGATTATTTATTTTCTTTGAATTTTGATATATACTCCCAAGAAAACAACTTACTTTACGCGAAAGAGATTAAATGGTACAAAAATTCTGCATAAATGTTAGTGTAGGTACAAAAATATGTATAACCGTAGCATATGAATAGTTAAATAAGATATCCCCAAAGTTAATTTGGTTAAGGGGAAGCTCTACTCTACATTGATATACACAAATGATTCTGACACTCATTACCGTCCCAAATAAATAGTTAATAAGATATCCCCATCTTCTCCCAATAAACATGAGGACATGTGGGAATGTAAGGTTTTTTGGCTGGATGTAAAAGTTAAGTTTTACCCAAATCTAACCTAACCAGGGAAAGCCTATAGGCGCTACAGATTAGACATATATAAAAATAAGGGGTATTTCTTTACAACTACTGCTCCACCTCTTTGTTATATATATGAAGTCTTACATACTATACATAGTGTACTCAACACATCTGTGAAGGTTTTAGGGGGTGCTTACCATTATAACTGGCCTCTCATTGTTATTGTTTTGATCCAGCGAATCCAAAACAGATTCTGCTGTTCTATTTGCACCCAATTAATCCAAAACGGATTCGGATTCAGAGCAGAATCCGGAGTAGATTATTGAGAACAAATAGAAGAGGCCTTAAAAGTAGACTTTATAAGACACTAGCAGACGACACTCATACGTGGTTTTCCGTTTCGCATCAGCCTGAGCCAACCTCAACTCATAATTTAATATTTATATATACCTCCAATAAAACAGTGTACATAAGGCCTCTTCTATTTGCGTGAATCCGTTTCAGATCACTGAATCTGGGTGGGGCTTGGCCGCTCTGGGCGGGGCTTAGCCGCGAAATCGTGTTCTATTTACCATCTTAACCCGTGATCTGTAACAGATTCCTGAATCCGTCGAATCTGATTTGGGAGGTGGGTTATAGCAGACGACACTCGTTCGCGGGTTTTTTGCACCAGCCTGAGCCAGCCTCTTCTCAGAAGTTAATATTGATATATACCTCCAATAAAACAGTGTATATATACGAGGAAGATAGTAAGCGGTAGAGAAATGTTGTAGAAATGTTACTGTAGGCACAGAATTGTACAATAGTGGTGATGAATATCAAAAACAAAGGAGATATATAACAGCAGCCTCTTCTCGGAATCTATTATTAATATATACCTCCAATAAAAACAGTGTATATATACGAGAAAGATATTAAGTGGTAGAAAAATGTTTCAGAAATACTACTGTAGGCTTAAAATTGTATAATAATGGTGATGAATACCAGAAACGAAGGAGATATAACAGCAGCCTCTAACCGGGTTATTTATTTTCTTGGAATTTTGATATATACTCCCAAGAAAACAATTTACTTGTACGTGAAAGAGATTAAATGGTACAAAAGTTCTGCATAAATGTTTGCAAAAATATGTATAACCGTAGCATATGAATAGTTAAATAAGATATCCCCAAAGTTTATTTTGGTTAAGGGGAAACTTTACTCTACATTGATATACACAAATGATTCTGACACTCATTACCGTCCCAAATAAATAGTTAATAAGATATCCCCATTCCCCATCTTCTCCCAATAAACATGAGGACATGTGGGAATGTAAGGTTTTTTGGCTGGATGTAAAAGTAAAGTTTTACCCAAATCTAACCTAACCAGGGAAAGCCTATAGGCGCTACAGATTAGACATATATAAAAATAAGAGGTATTTCTTTACAACTACTGCTCCACCTCTTTATTATATACATGAAATCTTACATACTATACATAGTGTACTCAACACATCTGTGAAGGTTTTAGGCGGTGCTTACCATTATTTACCTCGCAAAATGTCTTTGAAGTTATGTTATGTTGGTTAAGTTAGGTTGAGTTATGGTTAGGTTAAGGTTGTTAGGTTAGTTTGCAGTTATGTTATGGTTATGTTAAGTTAGGTTTGGTGCGGTTCAGTTAGGTTCGGTTACATAAGATTTTTACATTTTAATACCCAAACCCCAAAAAAAACTAACTTGCGAACCCTAACTTCCGGGTGATAAAATGTAAAAAATCTTATATAATCGAACCTAACTGAACCTAACCATAACATAACCGTAACCTAACAACTTCAACATAACCATAGCTTGACATAATCTAACCAACCTAACATAACCTATCATAATTTCAAAGAAGTTTTGCGAGGTAAAAAATGGTGAGCACCGCCAGAAACCTTCACAGATATGTTGAGTACACTATGTATAGTATATTTATAATAAAGAGGTGGAGCAGTATTTGTAAAGAAATAATAGGTGTAACATTGTCAAGGTTAACCTTGAGGTTCATCAGACTTGAATCTACTTTTCAAGAATCTAATGGTGTTTTCAATAACACATTTAGTTATATAAAGATTTTTTATTGTACAATAAGCAGGTTGGTGATAATTAGGGATGCCGCTGTCACCCTAAATGCATCAGGAAATAAAAGTTATAACTCTCAACACTTCCTCGGAGAAGTGACTAGTGTGACGGCTGGGCAGCGACTGGCCTCTCATTGTTATTGTTTTGATCCAGCGAATCCAAAACAGATTCTGCTGTTCTATTTGCACCCAATTAATCCAAAACAGATTCGGATTCGGAGCAGAATCCGGAGTAGATTATTGAGAACAAATAGAAGAGGCCTATATACGAGGAAGGTATTAAGTGGTAGAGAAACATTACATAACTGCTGCTGTCGGAACAAAATTGTATAATAGTGGTGATGGATACCAGAAACAAGGGAGATATAGCAGCAGCCTTTTCACGGAATCTATTATTAATATATATACCTCCAATAAAACAGTGTACAAGTACAAGAATATTACCTGGTAGGAAAACGTTGCAGAAATGCTGTTGTAGGTACATAATTGTATAATAGTGGTGATGAATACCAGAAACAAGAAATATAACAGCAGCCTCTACTCAGGATTTAATTTTGATATATACTTCCAATAAAACACCCTACATATGTAAGATAGATATTAAGTGTTAATAACACGTTGTGGAAATGCTATTGTAGGCTTAAAATTGTATAATAATGGTGATGAATACCAGAAACAAGGGAGATATAATGGCAGCCTCTAACCGGGTTTTTTATTTACTTTGAATTTTGATATATATATTCCCAAGGAAACAACTTACATGTACGTGGAGGAGATTAAATGGTAACAAAATGTTGAAGAAATGCTAGTGTAGGCACCTAATTTTGTCCAGTGATTCAACAGTCTTGCAAGTTTAGCCGAGAAAAAGTAAAGGATGTTAACCAAGGATTTCATGAACTTTAAATCATAGAACGGAGCTAGAAAGGCTAAACTGTGGTTAGGTTACCTTCATGACCAGTATCTACAGTACGAAAATTGCACTAAGTTCTTTTGTGCAACTGTGTGTTACATGTAAGGGCTTCAGCAGAAGAGTTGATCATGACCATACTAAAAGTAATCACAGTATGCTTTACACAACACACAAGAGGACAAGAAGTGACGTGGAGGAGTGTAGGACAAAATTTCCCTAGAATACAAAAAGAAGTGCTAGGAAAAATTCTTGATCCATGACAAAAACTATATAGGCTATATCATAATTTTGTTTCTTATTACTTGTAATGTATGAATACTTCTCTGAGATGTTAAATATTACATTCATTATATAATAACCCAAATCACAAAAAATCTAACTTAACTTAACCTAACCGATAAAGATTCGTTTCCTTAACCACTTGATATCTCCTTGCCTTTACAATGCACTGCAAATCTACCCTCAGAAACTTGTTCAAATCACTTAAAACAGTTATGCCGCAGAATTACAGAAAAAGAATACGATCTTTTTTAAGGTTACATTAGGCTAGGTTCGGTTTAGTTAAGTTTTGTTACGTTCAGTTAGGTTAGTTTTAGTTAGGCTTATTTACCTGTAGTTTTAGGAAGGTTATGCTAACAAAGCTATTTTTATATATTCACCAGAATGGCGTGTGGCTACGAAAGAAAATGGCGTCTGCACCTCGTGCAATCCCCTAGTTTTAGTCATAGATAACATTTGATGGCTTCTAAATCAACATAACATAAATTAACCATACCTTAACTTTTATTGACAAATAACAGAACCTTGTTCAAACGAAACTAAACTTTAGTTTTCGAGAAGGAAAAAAAAAAATCTTATTTTTTCTGTATGTCAGCGGCATAACTGGTTGAGCTGATCTGAACTAGTTTCTGAGGTTGAAATTGCACTGCATTATAAGGGTAAGGAGATATCGAGTAGCTAAGGAAACGAATTTTTACCACCTAATCTAACCTATCGAATTAAAAACATTTTATAAGGGGTTCTATCCTGGAGTGTTTTGTTTTATCTTTTTTGGTAATATTTTACATCTTCATAATACTCTAGAGAATTCGGGTGTAGGACAAAACCCTCAAGGTAAAAGTGCGAAGTAGGACAAAAACCCCAAGTTATATTTTTTTTGTTTATTTTACTTTAATAGCTTTTAATACCATTAACATCAAAAGAAAATATATAATGTAAGTAATCTATACTGAATTAATCATGAAAAATATTATAATTTCTCTTTGTGTTAGTTCACTTTAATGCCTTTTAATACCATTGAAATTAAAAGCAGAAATATAATGAAAGTAATTTATGCTGAAGTAATCATGAAAAATATTATGTATATCTCTGTGTTGGTTCACTCCACCTGCTCATTGTTTTGTCTACCTGAGTACCTGCAAACAACCGCTATGGAAAGAATGCAGACAAGTACGGATAAAGAGAAACATTGACCTGTTCATTACGATTTATTGATAATAATTACAATAATGATTTTATTTCACCCGAAGGCATAGGCTATATACAAACAGATAAAGTTAATGTTACTATAACCCGATGCTCTGCCTTATGCCATTCAGAAATTCCTCTATAGTCTTCTTCTCATTTACATAGTCTTGATATAGGTTCTTTAAACGCTGTTGATGCTTCTTTTGGCATGTTTAACTCGTTTTCTTGGAGGCTCACCACGGGAATCCTTAATCAGAGCTGCTGATACTAGAGCTTGATCCTTCCTGATAGTTTGAATAGCCTTCCAGATGGTTGGATGGTCATGCCCCACAGCGTCAGGTTACCTTATCTGTTAATTATTTCCATAGCAGTTGGTTGCAGTTTGGCCTTCCTTTACACTGTTTGTTTCTTTTGAGAAAGATAGGCTTTCAATATTTATAATAATTTTCATGATTACTTCAGTAAATTTAATTATATGATATGAAATAAATTATATCTTAAATATAACTGATGAGGTTATATTTCATATTTCCTTTACATATTTTGTAATATTTCGTCACAAAGTAGTTGCTTCACCTCCAAATCTGTATGAGCACAACCTTTACAAGAAAATGTATGATTCATAGAACATTCCCAACTAATTAACGTACTGTTTGAGCTCTTCTTGATGTATAAGTAGCCTCATCATGTTATTATGGTGGTGAGGTGGGCCCTATTCACACACCTGACCTGACATGCCCTTCCCTTCAGATTACCTTACCTGTCTACATTCTTTCCTTTTATAATATTTTTCATGATTATTTCAGTAATTTTAATTATATATGACAAAATATATATATATATATATATATATATATATATATATATATATATATATATATATATATATATATATATATATATATATCTTATATAGATTATATGATTATTTAAGTAAATGTAATCATAAGTTATAAAATAAATTACTTAAACTATATATCTTCTTCAGAAATAAATTAATTACATGACAAAATATATATGACATTATATAAATTATATGATTATTTAAGTAAATGTAATCATAAATTATAAAATAAATTACTTAAACTATATATCCTCTTCAGAAAAAATAGAACTGGGGATTTTGTCCGCTGGGGGTTTTGTCTGCTGGGGTTTTTGTCCGTGGGAGTTTTGTCCGTTGAGGGTTTTGTCCGGATCCCAGAGAATTCAGGGTTATATTTTTGCATTACCTGATGCATTTGGAGAAGGTTAAGACCTTCTCTTCGAAAATTAAAGTTTTGTTTGGTTTAACAAGGTTCTGTTATTCGTCAATGTAGGTTAAGATTTGGTTAGGTTAGGTTACATTAATATAGAAGCTATCAAATGTTCTTTATGGCCAAAAGTAGGTAGTTGGACAAGAGACAGTCCCGATACGTATACGTAAACAAACGTCATTATGGTGAAGATGCAAAATTTACCTCTTATTTATTTTCCTAGTAGGTTTAGTTTAAATTTGCAAGGACCGCAAAGGTCACTATAGCCACAATTTCCTCATCGTCCATAATTTCGGGTTTGTTGTTGTTGCGTCGCTATCGTCTGCTACCAGGCGGTCGCGGAATACACCGTGACCATGTGAGTGTGATATAGCCGCATTATAGCGAGCCGCCTCATCCCTCCTGGTATACGTTTCGGTAGTGCCACGACTCCGGTATTCGAGGACCCAGTGTGATACCTACTTTAAGTGGGTATCACACTGGGTCCTCAATCTTTTCAGAACTCATCAGGTAATGTATTAATATAATCCTGAATTTTCGGTAAATTTATACTTTATGCCAATATTCCACATCACTACCCACCCACCACCCCCACCCACCCCAGCAAGCTTGGGGGAATCGGGTTTTTTTTTGGGGGGAGACATATGTGCGTGATATATGGCCTTTGAAAAATCTAGGAGAATCTCCCTAGATTTTGGGAAATTTCCCCAGATTTAACCTAAATTACCCTAACCAATCCTAACCGGGGGGCCTGCGCCCCCCCTGGACCCCCCCCCGTGACACTGTTTCAACCTAACCTAACCTAACCAAACCTAATTTATCCTAACCTATCCTAAAAGAGGGGCACAGTCCCCCTGGACCCCTCCACAGACACTGTTGTAACCTAACCTAACCTAATTTTTGGTTGAATTGCAAATTTACCAAGTAAAATTTCAGAACTCACAATACCTTATTGAGAGCCACAATACCACACACTCCTGTCAGACCTCAGTTTACAAGGCGTGTGGCAGTGGGGACACTGAACACCTGTTGGTAGGACGCCGTGTTCCCTCAGAAAGTCGTACACCAAATCGGTTTTGGAATGGAATTTTGCGATTATTTGCCAATAATCCAATTCACAACCTTGACAAGTAACTTCAACGGTAGCCATGATACAACTGACCTATGTTTCTAGCTGTGCCACGTCTACTATTACATATAGCAAGCTGTGATTGGCGCAGCTGGTGCTGGCAATTGGTGGTGGCACGTCATTGGACAGAGGAAATATAGACAATATAATAATCCTCTGTAGCAACAGCACCCAATCCCATGCTTGAAACCAAAGCCCGTGCTAAAAACAATTGATAGTGTTTGTTTGTTTATTTTGACTTAGAGAAAGTCCAAAACTGTTCCACATTCACGGACGTATTGCAGTGTTATTATTCATTTCCGACAGGTAGTGTAATCAGTGAAAATGTTGTAAATAGTAAGAGCAACAAGCTGAGGGTAGCCATAACCATCGACTGTTTAATGGCATAAAGTATAGTAATACCGAATTTTCTAAAGCATTTTGGTGAAAATGTAAAATAATATCGGTATTACTTAACTTTATGCCATTAAACAGTAGATGGTTATGGCTACTCTCAGCTTGTTGCTCTTACTATTTACAACATTTTCACTGATCACACTACCTGTCGAAAATTAATAATAACGCTGCAATACGTCTTATGCATCTATATAAGCCATACAAACCTTTCACGGAGAGCAGGTTATCTGGGATTTTCTTATGCTGAGTGATTTGTTTACAGACAGCCGCCGCCCTGCAGTGTTGTTGTTTAGTGATTAGTGATGGGCGCTTTGTGAACGAGTCGGTTCTTAGAGCCGGCTCTTCCAGATGAACGAAAAGAGCCGGATCTTTCTTGAGAGCCGTTTGAGATTTTTTTGAGAGCCGTTAATTTTTTTTTTCTAGTTTTTCCATATTTTTGCAATTTTCTAACAAAATGCAAAAATTACCGATTGTTAATAATTATAGTAATGATAATAATAATAATACTTACGAGAATGAAGCCTATTCATAGAAATTATATAGTAAAATAGTTAAGTTACCCCTTCAAGTTAACAAAGAAAATTGTATTTCCAAGTGCTTTGGCCTCTAGCAAAGAGGGATAACTCAACACATAAAACACATATATATGAATAATTCAGAAAATATATGGTGTATATGGCAGGCCAATGATGTGGAATGTACACTATAATATTCCCTACAACATATCGGTAAATGAAGACAATCTGATAATATTAAGAGGTCAAATTAAATTATAGAACTTGTCTCAAAATAGTGTACACATCGTGAAAATCAAGTATATTTTTTTCCATAGTTAATTTTTTAACACAAAACTCATTTTCTCATTATAGCTCGAGAACCATAAGGTATACGTACAATGACTACGAATAGACAAAAAGTGAATAGGTACCCAACTTTCTGTTGCAACATTTAAAAATGAAATTACTCTTTATATAATGAAGGACATTTTTTTATCATAACCTGTGAGTAAAATTAAAAAAATAACTACACTAGCTGATACGCCTTTTAAAATTATTTAAATGATTATAGGTGCATTTTTTCTGTCAAACTAATCGTTAAGGTTTTTTCCTTATAACTCGAAAACTATGAAATTGACGTAAAATGATTAGGAGTAATTAGGGAAGTTAAATTAAACAAACTTTCTTTTCATTCTATTGAAAATGAAACTCAATGATAAATGACCATCGAAAAAAAAAAATTCTTAACTATTAGCGTTATTCAAAATAAGACTACACCAGTTGAAAGGCCTTTTGAAGGTAAGAAAATAACTATTTAACATAATTTTTGTCAAACTAGTATTTAACATTTCGTTTTGTAAAAACGAAAACTATGGAGTTTAAGTCAAAAAATCTGCGAATAATTAAAATAAGGAAATAAATATATATATTTTTTGGACCATCAGAACATGTAAACAGTTTATAAATAATGAAAACATTAAAAAAAAAAAGGTTTTGGCGTAAATTTAGATTAAATTACATGATTTGATAGAACTTTTTAAAATTACATCAATTAGCATAAGTGCATTTTTTCTGTACGACTAATATTTACGCGATAAAAGACAAGTTAACTACGTTGATAATTTGAGGAGTGGTAGGGTACCCCACCACCCCTCAAACTCACGTTACGTAACAGTCAACCGCCAATTGTTCGCGCTCTCTCTCTCTCTCTCTCTCTCTCTCTCTCTCTCTCTCTCTCTCTCTCTCTCTCTCTCTCTCTCTCTCTCTCTCTCTCATATAGAAATGTTAAATAAGAAAAAAATAGATAGTATGTGTGTGTGTGTGTGTGTGTGTGTGTGCGTGTGTGTGTGTGTGTGTGTGTGTGTGTGTGTGTGTGTGTGTGACCATGAACGAAAAATTGTCTAAGTCTCTCTCTCTCTCTCTCTCTCTCTCTCTCTCTCTCTCTCTCTCTCTCTCTCTCTCTCTCTCTCTCTCTCTCTCTCTCTCTGATAGATATATATTAAATGAGAAAGAAAATAGATCATATGTTTTTTTTTTTTTTTTTTTTTTTTTTTTTTTTTTGTGTGTGTGTGTGTCTATCTGTCTGTCTGTTTGTCTGTCTGTCAGACAAACAGATAGACAGACACACACACAAAAAAAAAAAAAACATATGATCTATTTTCTTTCTCATTTAATATATATCTATCAGAGAGAGAGAGAGAGAGAGAGAGAGAGAGAGAGAGAGAGAGAGAGAGAGAGAGAGAGAGAGAGAGAGAGATAACCGTTATTACGTAACCCCACACCTTCATCCAACCATAAACATTAATTCTTGTCTTTTGTCGTGTAAATATTAGTCGTACAGAAAAAATGCACTAATACTAAATGATGTGATTTTAAAAGTTATATCTATTCATGTAATTTAATCTAAATATACGCCAAAAAGTTTGTAAGAAAAATGTATTTTTCAGTATTTATAAACCGGTTACGTGTTTTGATGGTTGAAAACATAAAAAACATAATTTAGTTGAGAAACAAAGTCTACAAACATTAGTTATGTATATGTCTGTACACAGTTTCACAAACTCAGTCACACACACATACACAGACATACAGACCGACAGATAGACACACACACACACACACACACACACACACACACACACACACACACACACACACACACATAATATCTATTTCCATTCCTATCTAATATCTATCTATCTATCTATCTATCTTTAAGATATCTATATATCTATCTTTAAGATAGATATATAGATATTAGATAGGAAAGGAAATAGATATTATGTTTGTGTGTGTGTGTGTCTGTCTGTCGGTCTGTCTGTCTGTGTATGTGTGTGTGACCGAGTTTGTGAAAGTGTGTACAGTGTACAGACATGTAGATAACTAATTTTTATAGACTTTGTTTCTCAACTAAATTATGTTTTTTATGTTTTCAACCCTCAAAACACGTAACCGGTATATAAATAATTAAAAAAAAAAAATAATAATGAAAACTTGAGAAGCATTGTATTTGATTTAACTTTAACTATATCTTATGTTTTAATTTTAACTTTATCTTTAATAATGTTTATGGGTATTATTATTAAGTCAGAGAAATTCCTCTCAGTTTGAATACACTGCATGTCTGAAACTGTGAAACAAGTTGTTTAGGTGGATTGTGTATAAATTCATTAATGTTTTCTATGATTGGTATTAATTAAGGTAATTTTTTTAAGGCTTTTTAACCTTTTAATTAAATAACAGGTACATTTGATTTAGTCTATGATTTGATATAAATTTGGTTTAAATTAAAATAAATGAACAAACGTTTTTTTTTAAGTTTTTTCACCTTTCCTTAATTCAGTAGGTTTTGAAAGCTAACTAGCTAAGTTATCCTAAGAAATTCTTTCTAAATTATAAAGACTATAAACAGAATATGGGGAACTAAAATAAAATATTTGAGAGCCGTTTGGGAGCCGGAAGAGCCGGCTCTTTGGAGTGAACGAGAACGAAAGACTCGGTTCTCGGAAAAGAGCCGGAACGCCCATCACTATTAGTGATGGGCGTTCCGGCTCTTTTCCGAGAACCAAGTCTTTCGTTCTCGTTCACTCAAAAGAGCCGGCTCTTCCGGCTCCCAAACGGCTCTCAAATATTTTATTTTAGTTCCCCATATTCTGTTTATAGTCTTTATAATTTAGAAAGAATTTCTTAGGATAACTTGGCTAGTTAGCTTTCAAAACCTACTGAATTAAGGAAAGGTGAAAAATCTTTAAAAAAAACGTTTGTTCATTTATTTTAATTTAAACCAAATTTATATCAAATCATAGACTAAATCAAATGTACCTGTTATTTAATTAAAAGGTTAAAAAGCCTTAAAAAAATTACCTTAATTAATACCAATCATAGAAAACATTAATGAATTTATACACAATCCACCTAAACAACTTGTTTCACAGTTTCAGACATGCAGTGTATTCAAACTGAGAGGAATTTCTCTGACTTAATAATAATACCCATAAACATTATTAAAGATAAAGTTAAAATTAAAACATAAGATATAGTTAAAGTTAAATCAAATACAATGCTTCTCAAGTTTTCATCTTATTCTATTCAATATTTGCATTTAGAAACACTAAATGTCTCAGCTTAGATGAGCCTATCCTATTTCTCCTCTCTGTGATGATTTGCCCTGTTTTAGAAAAAAAAAATATTTCTGATGGCACAGACGTTGCTACAATGCAAAGTTTTCTCAGCATGACATTGGTAAACCGAGGGTATAGTGATGCCTTTGACTCCCACCAACTCAGAGGGTCTGCAGTAAAAACATTTGTTATCTACACCGCGTGTACACATTTTCACACCTTATTGACTGCACAGTTCACCCGACTCCAGTCTCAAATCACTCTCAATCTTATCGTCCTGTCCTGTCCTGTATCTAATACTATCTACAGAATCTCACACGTGTCACACACACACACACACACACACACACACACACACACACACACAAACATATGATATTTTCTTTCTCATTAATATTTATTTATCTATGTGAGAGAGAGAGAGAGAGAGAGAGAGAGAGAGAGAGAGAGAGAGAGAGAGAGAGAGAGAGAGAGAGAGAGAGTGAGAGAGAGAAAAAAAAAAAAAAAAAACATAACCGTTATTACGTAACCTCACACCCCCACCCAACCATAAACATATTAATTCTTGTTTTTTGTCGTGTAAATATTAGTCGTACAGAAAAAATGCACTTATACTAAATGATGTGATTTTAAAAGTTTTATTTAATCATGCAATTTAATCTAAATATACGCCAAAAATTTTGTTAATTTTTTTTTATTTTTCATTATTTATATACCGGTTACGTGTTTTGAGGGTTCAAAACATAAAAAAAACATAATTTAGTTGAGAAACAAAGTCTATAAAAATTAGTTATCTACATGTCTGTACAGTGTACACACTTTCACAAACTCGGTCACACACACAGACATAACAGACAGACACACACACAAACATAATATCTATTTCCTTTCCTATCTAATATCTATATATCTATCTTAAAGATAGATATATAGATATTATAAAGATAGATAAATAGATAGATAGATATTAGATAGGAATGGAAATAGATATTATATGTGTGTGTGTGTGTGTGTGTGTGTGTGTGTGTGTGTGTGTGTGTGTGTGTGTGTGTGTGTGTGTCTATCTGTCGGTCTGTATGTCTGTGTATGTGTGTGTGACTGAGTTTGTGAAACTGTGTACAGACATATAGATAACTAATGTTTTTAGACTTTGTTTCTCAACTAAATTATGTTTTTTATGTTTTCAACCATCAAAACACGTAACCGGTTTATAAATACTGAAAAATACATTTTTCTTACAAACTTTTTGGCGTATATTTAGATTAAATTACATGAATAGATAGAACTTTTAAAATCACATCATTTAGTATTAGTGCATTTTTTCTGTACGACTAATATTTACACGACAAAAGACAAGAATTAATGTTTATGGTTGTGTGGGGGTGTGGGATTACGTAATAACGGTTATATCTCTCTCTCTCTCTCTCTCTCTCTCTCTCTCTCTCTCTCTCTCTCTCTCTCTCTCTCTCTCTCTCTCTCTCTCTCTCTCTGATAGATAGATATTAAATGAGAAAGAAAATAGATCATGTTTTTTTTTTTTTTTTTTTTTTTTTTTTTTTTTTTTTTTTGTGTGTGTGTCTATCTGTCTGTCTGTTTGTCTGTCTGACAGACAGACAAACAGACAGACAGGTAGACAGACAGATTCACACACACACACACACAAAAACATATGATCTATTTTCTTTCTCATTTAATATCTATCTATCAGAGAGAGAGAGAGAGAGAGAGAGAGAGAGAGAGAGAGAGAGAGAGAGAGAGAGAGAGAGAGAGAGAGAGAGAGAGAGAGAGAGAGAGAGAGAGAGAGAGAGAGAGAGAGAGAGAGAGAGACTTAGACAATTTTTCGTTCATGGTCACACACACACACACACACACACACACACACACACACACACATACTATCTATTTTTTTTCTTATTTAAAATTTCTATATGAGAGAGAGAGAGAGAGAGAGAGAGAGAGAGAGAGAGAGAGAGAGAGAGAGAGAGAGAGAGAGAGAGAGAGAGAGCGCGCGCGGGAACTGCTGGTGGTTGACTGTTACGTAATATACGTATTACGTAACCTACCACCCTATGACCCCTCAAATTTTCAACGTGGTTAACTTGTCTTTTGTCGCGTAAATATTTGTCGTACAGAAAAAATGCACTTATGCTAATTGATGTAATTTTAAAAGTTCTATCAAATCATGTAATTTAATCTAAATTTACGCCAAAATTTTTTTAATTTTTTTTATTTCATCATTTATTAACTGTTTGTGTTCTGATGGTCCAAAAAAAAAATTTTTTTTTTTTCCTTACTTTTATTATTCGCAGATTTTTTGACGTAAACTCCATAGTTTTCGTTTCTACAAAACAAAACGTTAAATACTAGTTTGACAAAAATTATGTTCAATAGTTTTTGTCTTACCTTCAAAAGGCCTTTCAGCTGGTGTAATCTGATTTTGAATAACGTTAATAGTTTAGGAGAAAAAAAAATTCGATGGTCATTTATCATTGAGTTTCATTTTCAATAGAATGATAAGAAAGCTTGTTTAATTTAATTTCCCTAATTACTCTTAATAATTTTACGTCAATTTCATAGTTTTCGAGTTATAAGGAAAAAACCTTAACGATTAGTTTGACAGAAAAAATGCACCTATAATCATTTAAATAATTTTAAAAGGCGTATCAGCTTGTGTAGTTATTTTTTTAAATTTTACTCACAGGTTATGAAAATAAAATTTCCTTCATTATATAAAGAGTAATTTCATTTTTAAATGTTGCAACAGAAAGTTTGGTTCCTATTCACTCTTTGTCTATTCGTAGTCATTGTACGTATACCTTATGGTTCTCGAGCTATAATGAGAAAATCAGTTTTGTGTTAAAAAAATAACTATGGAAAAAAAATATACTTGGTTTGTATAACTAGTACACTGTTTTGAGACGAGTTCTATAATTTAATTTTACCTCTTAATATTATCAGATTGTCTTCATTTACCGATATGTTGTAGGGAATATTGTAGTGTACATTTCACATCATTGGCCTGCCATATACACCATATATTTTCTGAATTATTCATATATATGTGTTTTATGTGTTGAGTTACCCCTCTTTGCTAGAGGGCAAAGCACTTGGAAATACAGTTTTCTTTGTTAACTTGAAGGGGTAACAACTATTTTACTATATAATTTCTATGAATAGGCTTCATTCTCGTAAGTATTATTATTATTATCATTACTATAATTATTAACAATCGGTAATTTTTGCATTTTGTTAGAAAATAGCAAAAATATGGAAAAACTAGAAAAAAAAATTAACGGCTCTCACTTAAATAATTGTATATAGCTTCGTGGTAACATATAACAGTTTTTCTCAAACAAATTGTAGTTTTACATTCAGTCAGAAGGTCATAGAATGTTGGTTGAAAATTTTATATTCAAATCTGGATGATCTTTAAAATGTTCATCTTATTTTACGATTCATACATTTTCAACTCATTTTACATATCATTACCCATTCTTGCATACCTTCTGGCATCCTTGGGAAACATGAAGCCTCACTTGAGGGTGAGTCTTCTTATTTTTGCCACAAACACAGCAAGATCTCCAGTCAGCCCTTGGCGACATTTTGAATTTGAAGGTCCAACTGTGGCCGTGGTGGGGCGGCCGTAGCTCCGCCCACCCAAGGTTTGTTTTGATGACGGCAGCGCCATCTGAAAGGATACAGCTGCAAAACACTTCTTCCTTGGCAATCTACATTGGATTAGCATATCCTTCTGTATATGATCCTTGGTGGAAGCGGTGCGGAATATACGGAGAAACCATGATATCTATTTCGAATAAATCTGAAGAAATTAAGATGTTTGAGCTCATTTCAGTGCTTATAATTTAAAAGATTTATATAATATATGTCGCTTTTAATATAAAAGAAAACTAAAAACAAGCATTAAGATAGAAATATATTGGGAAAATTGTGGCAACACCACCCAAGACATATCTCCTTAAAATCGTGTTCGTGAAAACAAGGCAAGACATAGGAACTTCAATTAGGAAGTTTGGCCACACATGTAAACGCCTTAAATGTAAAGAGATATCGAGTGGTTAAAGAACCGAATAATAACCAAAGTAGGCTTGGTATATGCATAGGTTACGTGTCATGACCAAGAACCAAAAGACAATCTTTGCAAAGTTTATTACATAAACTCACGAAGAACCTTGAGAATGTATACTATTGCACACCAGAAACTAGCTTGACAACAACACTAGTGACGGGCGCTTGTGAACGAATCGGTTCATAGAGCCGGCTCTTTCAGATGAACGAGAAGAGCCGGATCTTTCTCGAGAGCCGTTTGAGAGTTTTTTATGTATATATATATATATATATATATATATATATATATATATATATATATATATATATATATGTATATATATATATATATATATATATATATATATATATATATATATATATATATATATATATATATATATATATATATATATATATATATATATATATATATATATTTTATAGATAGATGTAGATATGGTAAAAGCTGTGGTACTTTTTGCCGTAAAGTTTTTATTTTGGAAGCTTGTTGCATGAAATATTTGTCAACTGCCTTTGTACTTGCCTTTCATTATGATATACAATGCCAGCTGTGCCATTAATACTATACATATGACATCCTCTAAGATGTACTGTGCCTCAGTGGTGCAGTGATTAGCATGTCTGACAATGAATCTGTTGGCCTAAGTTTAATCCCAGATGAAAACAGTTGGTACACAGCTCACCCAGCTGTTCATCCTCCCAAAAAGGGTTGGTAGATAAATGGGTACCTAGGATAACCTGGGTAAGATAAACTGTGGAATATCGGATATCACAGTGTCCTTGTGTCCTGGCATAACGAATTCATTGCCACCACAGGCTCAAAGGCTTATGTGACAGGAGATGAGTGCCCGCAGATATGCACAGAATAGCATGTTCCCCAACTCTATCTTTATTAGGATGTAATGCTTCTGCCTTTCTGGTTTGTTTCTTGGTGTGTTAAATCATCCCACCTTGTGCCTAGTCTCTGACGCCTCGTTCCCTCTGGGAGTGCCTCATGAGGGGATGGCCATGGCAGAACCTCCAATTCTAACTATTCACACACTCCCTCCTTGCTACTTGAAGCACTCCCCTTCTAACAGCACCTCTTTCATGCATGTACTCCTTGGAGTGTCTGGCATGTGTGTTAACTGATTGACAATCAACATGTAATGTAAGGCAGCTTTATGGCTTTATATATTTATTATTTGATTTCCATAATTGCACAAAATCTCATATTATGGTGTTGATTATTGCTTTAATGTTATGGTGTTTATATTGCAGTTAGTATAATCATATCACAATTTGGTCACTAATATCTTAATATATGCAATATCTTTTCTGGCTTTTCCTTTGTGGAAGTTAATCTAATAATTATTTCTGGAACAATATCGTTCTTGTTTGTAAAACTTACAAAATTATGCTTGCAGTAGTTTACATGTATGGGATGTAATTATTTGGCTGGTTTTAATCTTATGTGCTTGGTAATTGTTCTTATTTGATATCAACATGTAATGTAAAGCAGCTTTGTGGCTTTTTATTTACTTATTTTCTCCATATGATAGTGTAAATTATTACCTCAAAATGAGTGTTTATTTTCTTGGTACAATCACATCTTAATTAGGTTGCAGTATTTCACCAAATCCAATATATATATATATATATATATATATATATATATATATATATATATATATATATATATATATATATATATATATATATATATATATATATATATATATATATGTTTGCTTTGTGGAAAGTATTCCAAGAAATTATTTCTGCCGCATTATCCACCTTATCTGTAAAATTACCAAAATTTTGCTTTCGGTGCTTTCATTACTTAAGTAGTTTGCATGCATGGTATATAAATTATCTGGTTTTAACCCTTGATAAAAATAAAGTTAAAAAATATATATATTGTTTTTATTACCTTGTAATAAATTAAATGAGTGGTCCAGAAATTGGGAAGGGGGGAAAATACCAGCGAGTATGAGTGGAGAATGTCGCATGAAAGCAGGGAGGGGAATGAGTTGGATGTGAGGAAGTGGGAAAAAGTGATAGACCCAGAGGTGAAACGTGTAGGACTGAGTAAATGGAGAAATGAGATGGAGAGAAAGAACACTTTGGAATGGTACAAGGAGAAAGAGACACCAGCGTATGAAAGGTGGTATGATGGAAGCCTGGGTAGCGATCTTCTCTTCCGAGCCAGGGCACAGTGTATGGATGTGAATGTAAGAAACTATAGATGGTCTGAGTCAGGCAGCAAGGTGTGCCAGATGTGTGACATGGGGGAGGACGAGACGATGGAGCATGTGTTGCTGGAGTGTGACAAGTATAACAGAGAGAGAATGGACATGATGAGGATAGTTCTGAGTGAGATGGGATGTGAAATAAATGTATTGGTTGAAAGGACTGGCAGGGAATGGATGGTGTTGCTGCTGGGTCTGTGTGGGGACACCACGGCACGAATGATTGATGCCGTGAAAATGTTTCTGGAGAAAATGTGGAATGTGAGGATTGGTCAGTAGTCTTGTATGTATGCTGATATATGAGGTTATGTGTGTTTTTCTTTCTTTTTTCTTTTTGCCTTCCCTTTTTTTTCTCTTTACAGGTACAGGAGCAGCCGTTTCAAAGGCCTGGTCTGTAAACACAGGCCACCTGTAACATCTAGATCAAGATCAAGATCAGGTCGTAAACAAAACAAATATGAAAATGACGTTGGTCCGGTTTGTGAAATTAAGGTCAGTGACTCTGACAAGGCATTATAATGTAATTTATGTGATGTATAGCATCATATATCATGTGAAAACGTTGCTGAGGTGATATACAAATTTTTGATGAAGACTGAGGAGAGTGCCATTCATTGGTACTGCTCGAAGTGCAACACAGTAGATCTTGATCTTGATCTTGATGTCACAGGAATTCTGAGTTGCCCCAAACCAGGCCTTTGAATCGGCAGAACCTGTGAAAAGAAAACACACAAAAAAAAAAAACACAGCAGAAAAAAGAAATACTCAGCAGAGTTACTTCTTAAATCGGTAAATGTTCAGTTATTTGCCCATCTCATAATTGGATACACTGGCTATTTATTTCTGGGCAAAATATGGTGCTTTTTAATTTGGAGATAGTTTTTTTTTGTCGGAAATTGCTAAAAAGTTACTTATTGCAATTTCATCACGAAGTTGCAGCTTGGCCAATTTCAGACAAAATCAGCTATTTCCAAACGATAAATGCACCACATTTTGCCCAGAAATAAATAGCCAAACCTAATCTAACCTAACGAGCAAAACAAAGCGTCTTCGCCGCAGCTGCCCGTTATAAATACGTACGCTGTGAGACGGGCAAATAACTGAACATATACTCTTAAATCTAACATTCCACACTTTTTCAAGGAATTCTTTCACAGCCTCTATCATTCGTCCATTTGCCACACCATTCAGTCCCAACAGCAGCACCATCCACTCACACCCAGTCCTTCCACCCACCACATTGATTTTATGCCCTAATTCGTTCAGAAACACTATCATCATATCTGCACGTGCTCTCTCATATCTCGTGCATTCTAACATCAGATGCACCACAGTCTCATCCACACCCCTGTCATACATTTCACACTCTTTCCTCCTATCCTCTGACCATCTATAGGTCCTATCATTCACTTCCACACACTGCGCTCTCACTCTGTGTGATGCCTCCAAGTTAATCTCAAATAGGCCTACTGAATGTACCTTTTTGTTTTGTTTAGTCTGCCCTTAGATCCTGTATTCCCAAGGGGATACTGCATCATATAAATGTTTTTACTCACACATCATTCATAATTTTATACTATATGTTTATATTAATGTTTATATTAGAATTGTTTCTCCAAACTTTCAAATCCTATGCAGTCAACCCCTCCCACCAGACAGTTTTCTATGGAAAGAAATTAGTATCATAATCTAATCACTATTAATAGTCATTAACTTGTCAAAATGCTCTCCATAGTTTAATATAATTAACCTACTTAGTTATCTTCTCACAAAACTTTGTTAAGAATGACGTAATATTGCATCATGTGAGGCGATCATGCCCCGGGGCCCGTGACGTGCAAAAAGTCACGTAGACAAAAATTTTCCCCTATATATTAATCCAGAGATCAGGTTCAATAGATAGCTAAATGTCACTTATTTAGCGTCAAAATTAATTTCCTATAAACTGATAACTATTTCACGTCTCAATAATCAATTAATAATAAGATCAAAGGAGGAATATCCTCGAAAACCCCCCTTCCCCCCTTCTCATCTCCCGCCTTTTTCCCAGAGAGCGTCACTCGGAGCTCAACGTTGATCACGTCCACAGGTGAGTGACATCGCTCTCGAAATCCCTCAATATTTGTGAAATTCAATGCCTCTCACCATTAATATATAATCCATAATCTTCCCCAGTAACCTGACAATATATATAAACCCCTATTGAGATCTATTATAAGTGGATAATACCAATTTCCTTCTCTTAAAGAAGGACAACGTGGTTTCAAAACCGCATGGTCCCCTATTCCCCTACAAAATATTTCATGGTGTACAATATATATTTTTCACGGTAATTTCTATGTTATTGTGACTGTGTATTAACTTCTGAGTTAAGGAAGTGAATTATACTGACTCGGAGCTCAACGTTGATCACGTCCACAGGGAAAGAATGCCTCCACGACAGTTACACCAATTTCTCATTTACTTTATTTTATTTTGTTTTATTTCTTTATTTTATTTTTTTTTATTTATTTTATTTATTTTTATTATGTGGCTAGAAAGCCACTGCCAAATTTCCAAGTTAAGCTTTAGGAAACTATGTGTCACGTAGGACGGTCTGATCGACCCAGCCCATGTATTCAGGAGTAGGAATCGCGTATTCCTACTTAGTGAGGAAGAGTTATATTATGTATGCATAAACAGAAACATTGAGATCACCTTACTTTCGAAAATCCCCTGAGAAAAGGTTCTTTAACTGTTCTCAGGCCCAGTTACAAAATTATAACATTTTTAAGATGATATTTTTCAGGGAAGGGAGTCAAGGGTATAATTTGTAATGTGGGAAGAGTTTGGTATCTCGAAGTGAGATAAGTATTGCCAACTCTGTATTTATTTTCTTTTTGAGGAAGATGATGTTTTTCTGCCATGAGCCATTAAGTTGTCTGATACTATAACTAAGTTGTGTTTTTCTAAGACTCAATGATCAGCCTGTGATATTCAAAGTATACAGTAAATAAATAACTCAAGTAAAATCTGAAAAAGTGATTCCGTGTTATAATAACCTCCGTTGTTGTGGTAAGGTTAATGTGGGAAGTGCTCAACACTCTTGAAAAAGGATATGAAACAAATCCACGAATCCATGTGCCTTATTGAAACTCAGTCCACTCTACCAAATAACTAAATTGTTAAATCAGTTCCCCTTTTCTTTTCATTGGTCGCCTATATTTCCCTGGTAGTAATTATTTTCTCTTTCGAATATTTTAACTTCCCTTTAGGAAGAAACTAAATTCCCTGAGAATCCCCTAATTCTCATTAAACCTTTGGGGGTGGTGGCAGCTTTCTTTTCTTAATATTCAGGGAAATATCCAACATCAGGGACCATTAATAAATTTAATTAATCAAAGTAAATATCTTTTTAATTGCCATGAGAGTTCCCCATTAGAAGTTAATTTAATGACAAGGCACCACACTGGTGGTCCTTCAGCAGTGAAGTGAAAGTAAAACAAAGTAATTAGGTAAAGAAATTAATCAACCAATAACATTATTTAAATAAATAACGTACCTCTGAACCAGCCTCAGCCCCCCCCCCCCCCCCCCGGGCACCACACTGGTGGCTTAAGCGGTGGGATTCAAAGTGTTTTGAGCACTGCCTAACATTACCACAACAAGGGAGGATGTGGAAAATTTCAGTGGTAAGTTAGATCAAGTTAGCCTGGAGTAAGTTAGTCTGGATTAAGGTACAAACTGACCCAGTATCCCTAGCCAAAATGGAGTATGAAGATAGAGAAGGGGAGACAGTAGAAGGCAGTTGGAATCTTGAAAACTCCAAAATCATGAGAGGGGAAATCGAAGAATTAAAGAATGTGGTACGTCAACAGGCCGCGGTGATAGAGAGAATAGGGAGTCGCGTCATCAAACAGGAAGAGACCCTTGCCTCACCTGTAGTTAGTCGCCCCCCAGTAACCAAACCGAGAGACATCCCCATGCTCGAACTAAACCACCTGGAGGGCCTAGAGGCTTCAACACGCCTCCAAATGTTTATTGAATTGATAGAACAGGCCACACCCGAGGATGCCTCCCGAATCCAAGTCGCCAAAAGCAGGTTAGGATCAGAAATAGTCATGCTCATACATAACCACCAGCGAAAACAGCCGAACCTTTCATGGAGTCATTTTTGTCAGCTATTAAAAGATGAGTTTGCTGTAGATGTGAATCTAGACCGAGCGTGGCAGGATTTAGAAAATGAATTTTATGACTGGGGAGAGAGCCAACAAGTCTTTTGTAATAGAACCATTTGCAAATACGCCACTTTAGAGTCTAAATTTCCAAATTAAAAATTTTCTGATAGAAACAAATACCTAAAACGAAAGGTATGGCAAGGTCTACCACGAGATCTCAAAGATAAATTGGAAGGTTTCTTAGATGAAGCCTACCCCCTAAATAAATTCCTGGACAGAGTTGAGTACCAAAGACAACTTTTCTTGGAAACACAAACCCCATCTGTACAGCAGGTGTCCAGAGAAAATGAAAAGTCAGTAAGACCAAAAGTCACCCAACCCCTAACTTCTGCCCCAGCCCCCTCCCCAGAGTCAGAAAGCAAGTCCGAGATAGAAGATCTCAAGGAACAGATGAAGGCCCTGACAACTCAATTAAGCCAGCTCAAATCAATTAGCCCACCCAGTCAATACCATCAGTATCAGTCCCTTACTCCTTTTGGACGGTCATGGTCCTCTCCAAAGCCCAAAGTATTCTGCCCTTATTGTCGTTCTCACACTCACAACCTGAGAGAATGTGCGTCAGCTCCCCACGATGGGTCGTGCTTTGACTGCCGACGCATGAATTGCAGAAGGGGAAATGCCAATTGCCCAGGGAGAATTAACCAGAATCATAGCTGACTAACTCAGGCCCCCACCTCTCCTATAATTCAACTATCAGTAAACAATAAATTAGTGTCAGCTTTGGTAGATACTGGTAGTAGTTATACTTTAATGAAAGAATCCACCAGAAGTAAATTAGGTTGTGAACTCCACCAGAAAAGAAAATTCCCTTGTCTCCAAGGAGTAACAGGAACACCCCTCAGAATACTGGGTTCAGTGTTAGTGGAAGTAGGTATTGGGCTGCAAACGGTAGTAAAGAAATGGGTCCCAGTGGTTCCAAACAGCTATTTGCAAGCAGACATGTTGCTGGGAACTGACATCCTATTCCATTCCTCATTCATATGGGATCCTGAGAAGAAGTTATTTAATTGGGGAAATGCTCCTTATGCCGTCCACCAAATTCGACCCCAGAAAAGTGCAGTCCGTAACGTAACTCCACTTCCTCCCCCAGTAATATCATTAAAACTTGAGAACCAATTGCATAATCCCAAAGAAATTCGGCTAGATCCATATCAAACCAAATTCATTCCCCTAACGGTTGCAGAAGAAACTGGTACCATCCTCATAGTACACCCACAAGGAAAACCCTCCAGTAACTGTCACCCCTTTTGTGTTAACGTAAATGATGATCAAACTATTCCCTGCCCAGTAACTAACAACACCAAAGTACCCAAAATTTTTAAAATAGGCACCCTTTTTGGCTGGTATGAGAAGGGCGAAGTAAATTCACCTTCAGTACATCACATTCAAAATGACCTCCTTCCCCATTCCGACCAACCTAGTATTCCTGGAGGACGTAAAGAAAAGTTAAATCACCTCTTATCTAAATTACCCATGTCCCATTTAAGGAAAACTCAAAAAGCAGAATTAAATAAAGTCATCTTAGCCCATGATCAGCTATTTTTGCTGGAAGAGGGAGAATTGGGAACCCTTAATGTCCCCCCTGTGGAGATTCAGTTGACAGATGACAGTCCTGTGAGGGCCCCTATGTACCGGTATCCTGAAGCCTCAAAGGAAATAATTAGCCAAATGCTAGAAGATATGGAAGCCCGGGAAATTATAGAAAAATCGACTGCTGCATGGCTCAGCCCGATTGTATTAGTAAGCAAATCAGATGGCTCTAAGAGGATGTGTCTCGATTACAGAAAAGTAAATACTCATTTAGCCACTGACATTTATCCTCTCCCAAGGTTGGACAAATTAGTCGAGCAAGCCTCGGACCAGGCTTTCTATACCACCCTGGATCTTAAGGAAGCCTACTTCCAAGTTACCATCAAAGACAGTTCTCGAGACATTACCACCTTTAGTGATGGAATATCATTATATCGCTTTCGCAGACTCCCGTTTGGATTGTCCTGCTCGCCAGCCATCTTCTCTCGACAAATGGCCTCAATCTTAATCCCTTTACTGAAGGAGGGATGGGTTAGAAATTATCTGGATGACATAATCTTGTGGGCCCCTGATTTTTCCACCATGTTAACTAGAGTCCAAAAGATCTTTCAGACCCTAGAGGAAAGTGGCATCAAATTAAATTTGAGCAAATGCACTTTTGGAGAGGCAGAAGTAAAATTTTTGGGCCATTTGGTCTCTAAAGAAGGATGTAAACCTGACCCTAAAAATGTCGAAGCCATCAAAAAAATGCCTCCTCCCAACACAGTTAAAGGAGTCAGACGATACTTAGGAATGTGTTCTTTCTATCGTAAACACATCCAAAATTTTGCCAAATTAGCAGCCCCCCTAAACAACCTCACAAAAAAGAATACTAAATTTAATTGGACAAAAGAATGCCAACACTTCTTTACCACCCTAAAACAAATACTCAGTGATGCCCCAGTGTTAGTTAAGGCAGAATTAACACAACCATTTATAGTCACCACGGATGCTAGCAATACTCATGTTGGAAGTGTCGTCAGCCAGATTCAAGCAGATGGAAGTAACAAGCCCATCGGTTACTTTTCAAAAAAATTAAACCCCACTGAGTCTAGATATTCAGCCACTGATCGAGAAGCTCTAGGAGTGGTATTAACCTGCAGAAATTTCCATCATTATTTATGGGGAACAAAATTTAGCATTTTTACTGACCACCAACCATTAACTAGTATTTTCAAGAGAAAAACCAAAAGCCCCCGAATGAGCAGGTGGATACTGGAAATGAGGGAATATACTTACGACATTAAGTATCTAAAAGGGAAACAAAATGTGGTGGCTGACAGGTTGTCAAGGCCAGTAAGAGTAGTTCGTCAGATAACCGAGCCCAGAAATTATTTAGGACTAAGTCTAACAGCCATAGCCGAAGACCAAAGAGAAGATGAGAGATGGAAAGAACTAGCAGAATATTTAGAAGGGGGAAAACTACGTACAAAATTATACCCTAAAGTCATCTTAGATCAGTTTGTGGTAGAAGAAAAAGTCTTGTATTTTATTAAGGAAAAAGTAGATGGCACCCTTCACTATTGCTTGGTAGTTCCTCAACCACTCAAACAGAAAGCTTTAGAATTTGCCCATGTAGTTTCTGGACATTTCGGGCAAAAGAAAACAATAGCCAAGGCAGAAGAATTTTTCTATTGGGCCAACCTGAAATCTGAAGTTAACCAGTATGTAAAAAATTGCCTCACTTGCCAACAGTTTAAGGGTACCACAGGATTGCAACAGAAATGGCAAGAATTACCATCAGTATCACAACCATTAGAAAGATTAGGCATTGATCTTACTGATATGACCGCAGGGACACATGGTTATCGATATGTCTTAACAGTAGTGGATCATTTCAGTAGGTTCGTGAAATTATACCCACTTAAAACAAAACACACACACACTGTCGTGGAGAGCATGGAGCAGTACCTCGCAGACTTCGGCACCCCCCAGTCTGTGGTCCACGACAACGGGTTGGAATTTGTGTCCCGGCAGTTCCAAGACCTCTGCCGGAGGCATCGGATTGCCAACTGCCATACAACCCCATATCATCCCCGAGGGAACAGCACCACGGAGAGGCTCCATTCGTCCCTCAAGACGGTACTGGCTATCCTATGTGCAGGGTACCCACTCAAGTGGCCGCAGTATCTGGCGTCCTGCCAGACAGTACTCAACCATGCTGTGCACTCTTCAACGGCCGTCCAGCCTTTCTTCGCCTTCTTCGGACGCCATGCCCCTCGTCAAGTGGATTCCCCCCTCCCCAGTATTGCAGGAGACCCCGAAGGACTAGAGGTGGCTAAGGAGGTGATCAAACAGACACGACGGTACCGGGAAGTGGCGAACAGGAAAAGAACTAACCAAGCCGTCAGTGTTGGACAATTGGTGTGGGTCAGAAAGGAAGTGACACTGCCAGGTACTAGCAGGAAACTGAACCCTAAGTGGACCGGTCCCTACAAGACTATAGAAATCATTAGGGATGGTGGTGCTTACCTGCTAGAGAACGTCTTTACCAGACAAAAGGTGCAAAGGGCGGCTGAGAAAGTGAAGCCGTATGTGGGTACCGAGGAATGGTTATTAGCCCCCTTGGAAGTGCCGTGTGCCAAGGAAGACAATGAAGAACCAATGCCTCCACGGCTTAGGAAAAAACCTCGAAGATATATCGAGGAGTGTTAGGTACAGTGGCTGGGCAGAAACAACCCCAAAGACTATGCCACCATGGGTATTAATTTTAAGATATAAAGGAACAGGTTTGGACAATTAGTGGTGCTAAGTTGCAATCCCCTTGGAGGTATGTTGTTGGTGAATCGATCCAGGTGTGACAGGTCGATAGACTATCCACCTTAATTCCCCCCGGGCCTAGTATGAGCCCTGAAGGAGTGGTGAACTTTTGAAGTAGAAGATAAGTTCACAGGAGTGTGTGTAGTTCACACAATGGACTAGTTCAGGAAGCTGTAGGCCACTTTAACGTGAGGGAATCACACCTGGTAGTGGTGTGATTAGGCCTCTAAGCTACAGTCTGCCGGTGATAGGAGGTGGAGGAGACATCAGGACGTAGCCTAAGCTCTGTCAAATGCTTCCTGTATGACCACTTGCTGCGGAAACGAATGAAGGGTGGTTGAATGCGAATGTTGTGAGCAAAAGAAGATGAATGACTGAGAATTTATGTTATTGTTTGTTTTGGTGTGAAAGTCAAGGGTTGGAAGGCTCAACTTAGCTACCGAGTGTCCGGGATCTTGTACAGTTGACGAGATCATCCATACTTCTCTCATGAGTATGTGGACTGGGGTGTGCCCTACAATAATCTGAACTACAGCCAAGTAGCAGCAGTAGCCAGGCAATTGGTTTCTCAGGAACCACATATTACGTTGCCAGTGTTTTAGCCAGGAAGGGCTAAGTAGTGGAGTGGTGGGGAAGGTCGAGTGAATGTTAGACTGATGGAAAACCAAGGTGGGTTGTAGCCTTAGTGACCACTAAACCAGTTCCTAAATTGTAAACCTGTTAGGATGTAATTTTTTTTTATTATTAGTGAGTAAAAACATTTCATCCGGAGGGAAAAGTCGTGTGATGCCTCCAAGTTAATCTCAAATAGGCCTACTGAATGTACCTTTTTGTTTTGTTTAGTCTGCCCTTAGATCCTGTATTCCCAAGGGGATACTGCATCATATAAATGTTTTTACTCACACATCATTCATAATTTTATACTATATGTTTATATTAATGTTTATATTAGAATTGTTTCTCCAAACTTTCAAATCCTATGCAGTCAACCCCTCCCACCAGACAGTTTTCTATGGAAAGAAATTAGTATCATAATCTAATCACTATTAATAGTCATTAACTTGTCAAAATGCTCTCCATAGTTTAATATAATTAACCTACTTAGTTATCTTCTCACAAAACTTTGTTAAGAATGACGTAATATTGCATCATGTGAGGCGATCATGCCCCGGGGCCCGTGACGTGCAAAAAGTCACGTAGACAAAAATTTTCCCCTATATATTAATCCAGAGATCAGGTTCAATAGATAGCTAAATGTCACTTATTTAGCGTCAAAATTAATTTCCTATAAACTGATAACTATTTCACGTCTCAATAATCAATTAATAATAAGATCAAAGGAGGAATATCCTCGAAAACCCCCCTTCCCCCCTTCTCATCTCCCGCCTTTTTCCCAGAGAGCGTCACTCGGAGCTCAACGTTGATCACGTCCACAGGTGAGTGACATCGCTCTCGAAATCCCTCAATATTTGTGAAATTCAATGCCTCTCACCATTAATATATAATCCATAATCTTCCCCAGTAACCTGACAATATATATAAACCCCTATTGAGATCTATTATAAGTGGATAATACCAATTTCCTTCTCTTAAAGAAGGACAACGTGGTTTCAAAACCGCATGGTCCCCTATTCCCCTACAAAATATTTCATGGTGTACAATATATATTTTTCACGGTAATTTCTATGTTATTGTGACTGTGTATTAACTTCTGAGTTAAGGAAGTGAATTATACTGACTCGGAGCTCAACGTTGATCACGTCCACAGGGAAAGAATGCCTCCACGACAGTTACACCAATTTCTCATTTACTTTATTTTATTTTGTTTTATTTCTTTATTTTATTTTTTTTTATTTATTTTATTTATTTTTATTATGTGGCTAGAAAGCCACTGCCAAATTTCCAAGTTAAGCTTTAGGAAACTATGTGTCACGTAGGACGGTCTGATCGACCCAGCCCATGTATTCAGGAGTAGGAATCGCGTATTCCTACTTAGTGAGGAAGAGTTATATTATGTATGCATAAACAGAAACATTGAGATCACCTTACTTTCGAAAATCCCCTGAGAAAAGGTTCTTTAACTGTTCTCAGGCCCAGTTACAAAATTATAACATTTTTAAGATGATATTTTTCAGGGAAGGGAGTCAAGGGTATAATTTGTAATGTGGGAAGAGTTTGGTATCTCGAAGTGAGATAAGTATTGCCAACTCTGTATTTATTTTCTTTTTGAGGAAGATGATGTTTTTCTGCCACGAGCCATTAAGTTGTCTGATACTATAACTAAGTTGTGTTTTTCTAAGACTCAATGATCAGCCTGTGATATTCAAAGTATACAGTAAATAAATAACTCAAGTAAAATCTGAAAAAGTGATTCCGTGTTATAATAACCTCCGTTGTTGTGGTAAGGTTAATGTGGGAAGTGCTCAACACTCTTGAAAAAGGATATGAAACAAATCCACGAATCCATGTGCCTTATTGAAACTCAGTCCACTCTACCAAATAACTAAATTGTTAAATCAGTTCCCCTTTTCTTTTCATTGGTCGCCTATATTTCCCTGGTAGTAATTATTTTCTCTTTCGAATATTTTAACTTCCCTTTAGGAAGAAACTAAATTCCCTGAGAATCCCCTAATTCTCATTAAACCTTTGGGGGTGGTGGCAGCTTTCTTTTCTTAATATTCAGGGAAATATCCAACATCAGGGACCATTAATAAATTTAATTAATCAAAGTAAATATCTTTTTAATTGCCATGAGAGTTCCCCATTAGAAGTTAATTTAATGACAAGGCACCACACTGGTGGTCCTTCAGCAGTGAAGTGAAAGTAAAACAAAGTAATTAGGTAAAGAAATTAATCAACCAATAACATTATTTAAATAAATAACGTACCTCTGAACCAGCCTCAGCCCCCCCCCCCCCCCCCGGGCACCACACTGGTGGCTTAAGCGGTGGGATTCAAAGTGTTTTGAGCACTGCCTAACATTACCACAACAAGGGAGGATGTGGAAAATTTCAGTGGTAAGTTAGATCAAGTTAGCCTGGAGTAAGTTAGTCTGGATTAAGGTACAAACTGACCCAGTATCCCTAGCCAAAATGGAGTATGAAGATAGAGAAGGGGAGACAGTAGAAGGCAGTTGGAATCTTGAAAACTCCAAAATCATGAGAGGGGAAATCGAAGAATTAAAGAATGTGGTACGTCAACAGGCCGCGGTGATAGAGAGAATAGGGAGTCGCGTCATCAAACAGGAAGAGACCCTTGCCTCACCTGTAGTTAGTCGCCCCCCAGTAACCAAACCGAGAGACATCCCCATGCTCGAACTAAACCACCTGGAGGGCCTAGAGGCTTCAACACGCCTCCAAATGTTTATTGAATTGATAGAACAGGCCACACCCGAGGATGCCTCCCGAATCCAAGTCGCCAAAAGCAGGTTAGGATCAGAAATAGTCATGCTCATACATAACCACCAGCGAAAACAGCCGAACCTTTCATGGAGTCATTTTTGTCAGCTATTAAAAGATGAGTTTGCTGTAGATGTGAATCTAGACCGAGCGTGGCAGGATTTAGAAAATGAATTTTATGACTGGGGAGAGAGCCAACAAGTCTTTTGTAATAGAACCATTTGCAAATACGCCACTTTAGAGTCTAAATTTCCAAATTAAAAATTTTCTGATAGAAACAAATACCTAAAACGAAAGGTATGGCAAGGTCTACCACGAGATCTCAAAGATAAATTGGAAGGTTTCTTAGATGAAGCCTACCCCCTAAATAAATTCCTGGACAGAGTTGAGTACCAAAGACAACTTTTCTTGGAAACACAAACCCCATCTGTACAGCAGGTGTCCAGAGAAAATGAAAAGTCAGTAAGACCAAAAGTCACCCAACCCCTAACTTCTGCCCCAGCCCCCTCCCCAGAGTCAGAAAGCAAGTCCGAGATAGAAGATCTCAAGGAACAGATGAAGGCCCTGACAACTCAATTAAGCCAGCTCAAATCAATTAGCCCACCCAGTCAATACCATCAGTATCAGTCCCTTACTCCTTTTGGACGGTCATGGTCCTCTCCAAAGCCCAAAGTATTCTGCCCTTATTGTCGTTCTCACACTCACAACCTGAGAGAATGTGCGTCAGCTCCCCACGATGGGTCGTGCTTTGACTGCCGACGCATGAATTGCAGAAGGGGAAATGCCAATTGCCCAGGGAGAATTAACCAGAATCATAGCTGACTAACTCAGGCCCCCACCTCTCCTATAATTCAACTATCAGTAAACAATAAATTAGTGTCAGCTTTGGTAGATACTGGTAGTAGTTATACTTTAATGAAAGAATCCACCAGAAGTAAATTAGGTTGTGAACTCCACCAGAAAAGAAAATTCCCTTGTCTCCAAGGAGTAACAGGAACACCCCTCAGAATACTGGGTTCAGTGTTAGTGGAAGTAGGTATTGGGCTGCAAACGGTAGTAAAGAAATGGGTCCCAGTGGTTCCAAACAGCTATTTGCAAGCAGACATGTTGCTGGGAACTGACATCCTATTCCATTCCTCATTCATATGGGATCCTGAGAAGAAGTTATTTAATTGGGGAAATGCTCCTTATGCCGTCCACCAAATTCGACCCCAGAAAAGTGCAGTCCGTAACGTAACTCCACTTCCTCCCCCAGTAATATCATTAAAACTTGAGAACCAATTGCATAATCCCAAAGAAATTCGGCTAGATCCATATCAAACCAAATTCATTCCCCTAACGGTTGCAGAAGAAACTGGTACCATCCTCATAGTACACCCACAAGGAAAACCCTCCAGTAACTGTCACCCCTTTTGTGTTAACGTAAATGATGATCAAACTATTCCCTGCCCAGTAACTAACAACACCAAAGTACCCAAAATTTTTAAAATAGGCACCCTTTTTGGCTGGTATGAGAAGGGCGAAGTAAATTCACCTTCAGTACATCACATTCAAAATGACCTCCTTCCCCATTCCGACCAACCTAGTATTCCTGGAGGACGTAAAGAAAAGTTAAATCACCTCTTATCTAAATTACCCATGTCCCATTTAAGGAAAACTCAAAAAGCAGAATTAAATAAAGTCATCTTAGCCCATGATCAGCTATTTTTGCTGGAAGAGGGAGAATTGGGAACCCTTAATGTCCCCCCTGTGGAGATTCAGTTGACAGATGACAGTCCTGTGAGGGCCCCTATGTACCGGTATCCTGAAGCCTCAAAGGAAATAATTAGCCAAATGCTAGAAGATATGGAAGCCCGGGAAATTATAGAAAAATCGACTGCTGCATGGCTCAGCCCGATTGTATTAGTAAGCAAATCAGATGGCTCTAAGAGGATGTGTCTCGATTACAGAAAAGTAAATACTCATTTAGCCACTGACATTTATCCTCTCCCAAGGTTGGACAAATTAGTCGAGCAAGCCTCGGACCAGGCTTTCTATACCACCCTGGATCTTAAGGAAGCCTACTTCCAAGTTACCATCAAAGACAGTTCTCGAGACATTACCACCTTTAGTGATGGAATATCATTATATCGCTTTCGCAGACTCCCGTTTGGATTGTCCTGCTCGCCAGCCATCTTCTCTCGACAAATGGCCTCAATCTTAATCCCTTTACTGAAGGAGGGATGGGTTAGAAATTATCTGGATGACATAATCTTGTGGGCCCCTGATTTTTCCACCATGTTAACTAGAGTCCAAAAGATCTTTCAGACCCTAGAGGAAAGTGGCATCAAATTAAATTTGAGCAAATGCACTTTTGGAGAGGCAGAAGTAAAATTTTTGGGCCATTTGGTCTCTAAAGAAGGATGTAAACCTGACCCTAAAAATGTCGAAGCCATCAAAAAAATGCCTCCTCCCAACACAGTTAAAGGAGTCAGACGATACTTAGGAATGTGTTCTTTCTATCGTAAACACATCCAAAATTTTGCCAAATTAGCAGCCCCCCTAAACAACCTCACAAAAAAGAATACTAAATTTAATTGGACAAAAGAATGCCAACACTTCTTTACCACCCTAAAACAAATACTCAGTGATGCCCCAGTGTTAGTTAAGGCAGAATTAACACAACCATTTATAGTCACCACGGATGCTAGCAATACTCATGTTGGAAGTGTCGTCAGCCAGATTCAAGCAGATGGAAGTAACAAGCCCATCGGTTACTTTTCAAAAAAATTAAACCCCACTGAGTCTAGATATTCAGCCACTGATCGAGAAGCTCTAGGAGTGGTATTAACCTGCAGAAATTTCCATCATTATTTATGGGGAACAAAATTTAGCATTTTTACTGACCACCAACCATTAACTAGTATTTTCAAGAGAAAAACCAAAAGCCCCCGAATGAGCAGGTGGATACTGGAAATGAGGGAATATACTTACGACATTAAGTATCTAAAAGGGAAACAAAATGTGGTGGCTGACAGGTTGTCAAGGCCAGTAAGAGTAGTTCGTCAGATAACCGAGCCCAGAAATTATTTAGGACTAAGTCTAACAGCCATAGCCGAAGACCAAAGAGAAGATGAGAGATGGAAAGAACTAGCAGAATATTTAGAAGGGGGAAAACTACGTACAAAATTATACCCTAAAGTCATCTTAGATCAGTTTGTGGTAGAAGAAAAAGTCTTGTATTTTATTAAGGAAAAAGTAGATGGCACCCTTCACTATTGCTTGGTAGTTCCTCAACCACTCAAACAGAAAGCTTTAGAATTTGCCCATGTAGTTTCTGGACATTTCGGGCAAAAGAAAACAATAGCCAAGGCAGAAGAATTTTTCTATTGGGCCAACCTGAAATCTGAAGTTAACCAGTATGTAAAAAATTGCCTCACTTGCCAACAGTTTAAGGGTACCACAGGATTGCAACAGAAATGGCAAGAATTACCATCAGTATCACAACCATTAGAAAGATTAGGCATTGATCTTACTGATATGACCGCAGGGACACATGGTTATCGATATGTCTTAACAGTAGTGGATCATTTCAGTAGGTTCGTGAAATTATACCCACTTAAAACAAAACACACACACACTGTCGTGGAGAGCATGGAGCAGTACCTCGCAGACTTCGGCACCCCCCAGTCTGTGGTCCACGACAACGGGTTGGAATTTGTGTCCCGGCAGTTCCAAGACCTCTGCCGGAGGCATCGGATTGCCAACTGCCATACAACCCCATATCATCCCCGAGGGAACAGCACCACGGAGAGGCTCCATTCGTCCCTCAAGACGGTACTGGCTATCCTATGTGCAGGGTACCCACTCAAGTGGCCGCAGTATCTGGCGTCCTGCCAGACAGTACTCAACCATGCTGTGCACTCTTCAACGGCCGTCCAGCCTTTCTTCGCCTTCTTCGGACGCCATGCCCCTCGTCAAGTGGATTCCCCCCTCCCCAGTATTGCAGGAGACCCCGAAGGACTAGAGGTGGCTAAGGAGGTGATCAAACAGACACGACGGTACCGGGAAGTGGCGAACAGGAAAAGAACTAACCAAGCCGTCAGTGTTGGACAATTGGTGTGGGTCAGAAAGGAAGTGACACTGCCAGGTACTAGCAGGAAACTGAACCCTAAGTGGACCGGTCCCTACAAGACTATAGAAATCATTAGGGATGGTGGTGCTTACCTGCTAGAGAACGTCTTTACCAGACAAAAGGTGCAAAGGGCGGCTGAGAAAGTGAAGCCGTATGTGGGTACCGAGGAATGGTTATTAGCCCCCTTGGAAGTGCCGTGTGCCAAGGAAGACAATGAAGAACCAATGCCTCCACGGCTTAGGAAAAAACCTCGAAGATATATCGAGGAGTGTTAGGTACAGTGGCTGGGCAGAAACAACCCCAAAGACTATGCCACCATGGGTATTAATTTTAAGATATAAAGGAACAGGTTTGGACAATTAGTGGTGCTAAGTTGCAATCCCCTTGGAGGTATGTTGTTGGTGAATCGATCCAGGTGTGACAGGTCGATAGACTATCCACCTTAATTCCCCCCGGGCCTAGTATGAGCCCTGAAGGAGTGGTGAACTTTTGAAGTAGAAGATAAGTTCACAGGAGTGTGTGTAGTTCACACAATGGACTAGTTCAGGAAGCTGTAGGCCACTTTAACGTGAGGGAATCACACCTGGTAGTGGTGTGATTAGGCCTCTAAGCTACAGTCTGCCGGTGATAGGAGGTGGAGGAGACATCAGGACGTAGCCTAAGCTCTGTCAAATGCTTCCTGTATGACCACTTGCTGCGGAAACGAATGAAGGGTGGTTGAATGCGAATGTTGTGAGCAAAAGAAGATGAATGACTGAGAATTTATGTTATTGTTTGTTTTGGTGTGAAAGTCAAGGGTTGGAAGGCTCAACTTAGCTACCGAGTGTCCGGGATCTTGTACAGTTGACGAGATCATCCATACTTCTCTCATGAGTATGTGGACTGGGGTGTGCCCTACAATAATCTGAACTACAGCCAAGTAGCAGCAGTAGCCAGGCAATTGGTTTCTCAGGAACCACATATTACGTTGCCAGTGTTTTAGCCAGGAAGGGCTAAGTAGTGGAGTGGTGGGGAAGGTCGAGTGAATGTTAGACTGATGGAAAACCAAGGTGGGTTGTAGCCTTAGTGACCACTAAACCAGTTCCTAAATTGTAAACCTGTTAGGATGTAATTTTTTTTTATTATTAGTGAGTAAAAACATTTCATCCGGAGGGAAAAGTCGTGTGATGCCTCCAAGTTAATCTCAAATAGGCCTACTGAATGTACCTTTTTGTTTTGTTTAGTCTGCCCTTAGATCCTGTATTCCCAAGGGGATACTGCATCATATAAATGTTTTTACTCACACATCATTCATAATTTTATACTATATGTTTATATTAATGTTTATATTAGAATTGTTTCTCCAAACTTTCAAATCCTATGCAGTCAACCCCTCCCACCAGACAGTTTTCTATGGAAAGAAATTAGTATCATAATCTAATCACTATTAATAGTCATTAACTTGTCAAAATGCTCTCCATAGTTTAATATAATTAACCTACTTAGTTATCTTCTCACAAAACTTTGTTAAGAATGACGTAATATTGCATCATGTGAGGCGATCATGCCCCGGGGCCCGTGACGTGCAAAAAGTCACGTAGACAAAAATTTTCCCCTATATATTAATCCAGAGATCAGGTTCAATAGATAGCTAAATGTCACTTATTTAGCGTCAAAATTAATTTCCTATAAACTGATAACTATTTCACGTCTCAATAATCAATTAATAATAAGATCAAAGGAGGAATATCCTCGAAAACCCCCCTTCCCCCCTTCTCATCTCCCGCCTTTTTCCCAGAGAGCGTCACTCGGAGCTCAACGTTGATCACGTCCACAGGTGAGTGACATCGCTCTCGAAATCCCTCAATATTTGTGAAATTCAATGCCTCTCACCATTAATATATAATCCATAATCTTCCCCAGTAACCTGACAATATATATAAACCCCTATTGAGATCTATTATAAGTGGATAATACCAATTTCCTTCTCTTAAAGAAGGACAACGTGGTTTCAAAACCGCATGGTCCCCTATTCCCCTACAAAATATTTCATGGTGTACAATATATATTTTTCACGGTAATTTCTATGTTATTGTGACTGTGTATTAACTTCTGAGTTAAGGAAGTGAATTATACTGACTCGGAGCTCAACGTTGATCACGTCCACAGGGAAAGAATGCCTCCACGACAGTTACACCAATTTCTCATTTACTTTATTTTATTTTGTTTTATTTCTTTATTTTATTTTTTTTTATTTATTTTATTTATTTTTATTATGTGGCTAGAAAGCCACTGCCAAATTTCCAAGTTAAGCTTTAGGAAACTATGTGTCACGTAGGACGGTCTGATCGACCCAGCCCATGTATTCAGGAGTAGGAATCGCGTATTCCTACTTAGTGAGGAAGAGTTATATTATGTATGCATAAACAGAAACATTGAGATCACCTTACTTTCGAAAATCCCCTGAGAAAAGGTTCTTTAACTGTTCTCAGGCCCAGTTACAAAATTATAACATTTTTAAGATGATATTTTTCAGGGAAGGGAGTCAAGGGTATAATTTGTAATGTGGGAAGAGTTTGGTATCTCGAAGTGAGATAAGTATTGCCAACTCTGTATTTATTTTCTTTTTGAGGAAGATGATGTTTTTCTGCCATGAGCCATTAAGTTGTCTGATACTATAACTAAGTTGTGTTTTTCTAAGACTCAATGATCAGCCTGTGATATTCAAAGTATACAGTAAATAAATAACTCAAGTAAAATCTGAAAAAGTGATTCCGTGTTATAATAACCTCCGTTGTTGTGGTAAGGTTAATGTGGGAAGTGCTCAACACTCTTGAAAAAGGATATGAAACAAATCCACGAATCCATGTGCCTTATTGAAACTCAGTCCACTCTACCAAATAACTAAATTGTTAAATCAGTTCCCCTTTTCTTTTCATTGGTCGCCTATATTTCCCTGGTAGTAATTATTTTCTCTTTCGAATATTTTAACTTCCCTTTAGGAAGAAACTAAATTCCCTGAGAATCCCCTAATTCTCATTAAACCTTTGGGGGTGGTGGCAGCTTTCTTTTCTTAATATTCAGGGAAATATCCAACATCAGGGACCATTAATAAATTTAATTAATCAAAGTAAATATCTTTTTAATTGCCATGAGAGTTCCCCATTAGAAGTTAATTTAATGACAAGGCACCACACTGGTGGTCCTTCAGCAGTGAAGTGAAAGTAAAACAAAGTAATTAGGTAAAGAAATTAATCAACCAATAACATTATTTAAATAAATAACGTACCTCTGAACCAGCCTCAGCCCCCCCCCCCCCCCCCCGGGCACCACACTGGTGGCTTAAGCGGTGGGATTCAAAGTGTTTTGAGCACTGCCTAACATTACCACAACAAGGGAGGATGTGGAAAATTTCAGTGGTAAGTTAGATCAAGTTAGCCTGGAGTAAGTTAGTCTGGATTAAGGTACAAACTGACCCAGTATCCCTAGCCAAAATGGAGTATGAAGATAGAGAAGGGGAGACAGTAGAAGGCAGTTGGAATCTTGAAAACTCCAAAATCATGAGAGGGGAAATCGAAGAATTAAAGAATGTGGTACGTCAACAGGCCGCGGTGATAGAGAGAATAGGGAGTCGCGTCATCAAACAGGAAGAGACCCTTGCCTCACCTGTAGTTAGTCGCCCCCCAGTAACCAAACCGAGAGACATCCCCATGCTCGAACTAAACCACCTGGAGGGCCTAGAGGCTTCAACACGCCTCCAAATGTTTATTGAATTGATAGAACAGGCCACACCCGAGGATGCCTCCCGAATCCAAGTCGCCAAAAGCAGGTTAGGATCAGAAATAGTCATGCTCATACATAACCACCAGCGAAAACAGCCGAACCTTTCATGGAGTCATTTTTGTCAGCTATTAAAAGATGAGTTTGCTGTAGATGTGAATCTAGACCGAGCGTGGCAGGATTTAGAAAATGAATTTTATGACTGGGGAGAGAGCCAACAAGTCTTTTGTAATAGAACCATTTGCAAATACGCCACTTTAGAGTCTAAATTTCCAAATTAAAAATTTTCTGATAGAAACAAATACCTAAAACGAAAGGTATGGCAAGGTCTACCACGAGATCTCAAAGATAAATTGGAAGGTTTCTTAGATGAAGCCTACCCCCTAAATAAATTCCTGGACAGAGTTGAGTACCAAAGACAACTTTTCTTGGAAACACAAACCCCATCTGTACAGCAGGTGTCCAGAGAAAATGAAAAGTCAGTAAGACCAAAAGTCACCCAACCCCTAACTTCTGCCCCAGCCCCCTCCCCAGAGTCAGAAAGCAAGTCCGAGATAGAAGATCTCAAGGAACAGATGAAGGCCCTGACAACTCAATTAAGCCAGCTCAAATCAATTAGCCCACCCAGTCAATACCATCAGTATCAGTCCCTTACTCCTTTTGGACGGTCATGGTCCTCTCCAAAGCCCAAAGTATTCTGCCCTTATTGTCGTTCTCACACTCACAACCTGAGAGAATGTGCGTCAGCTCCCCACGATGGGTCGTGCTTTGACTGCCGACGCATGAATTGCAGAAGGGGAAATGCCAATTGCCCAGGGAGAATTAACCAGAATCATAGCTGACTAACTCAGGCCCCCACCTCTCCTATAATTCAACTATCAGTAAACAATAAATTAGTGTCAGCTTTGGTAGATACTGGTAGTAGTTATACTTTAATGAAAGAATCCACCAGAAGTAAATTAGGTTGTGAACTCCACCAGAAAAGAAAATTCCCTTGTCTCCAAGGAGTAACAGGAACACCCCTCAGAATACTGGGTTCAGTGTTAGTGGAAGTAGGTATTGGGCTGCAAACGGTAGTAAAGAAATGGGTCCCAGTGGTTCCAAACAGCTATTTGCAAGCAGACATGTTGCTGGGAACTGACATCCTATTCCATTCCTCATTCATATGGGATCCTGAGAAGAAGTTATTTAATTGGGGAAATGCTCCTTATGCCGTCCACCAAATTCGACCCCAGAAAAGTGCAGTCCGTAACGTAACTCCACTTCCTCCCCCAGTAATATCATTAAAACTTGAGAACCAATTGCATAATCCCAAAGAAATTCGGCTAGATCCATATCAAACCAAATTCATTCCCCTAACGGTTGCAGAAGAAACTGGTACCATCCTCATAGTACACCCACAAGGAAAACCCTCCAGTAACTGTCACCCCTTTTGTGTTAACGTAAATGATGATCAAACTATTCCCTGCCCAGTAACTAACAACACCAAAGTACCCAAAATTTTTAAAATAGGCACCCTTTTTGGCTGGTATGAGAAGGGCGAAGTAAATTCACCTTCAGTACATCACATTCAAAATGACCTCCTTCCCCATTCCGACCAACCTAGTATTCCTGGAGGACGTAAAGAAAAGTTAAATCACCTCTTATCTAAATTACCCATGTCCCATTTAAGGAAAACTCAAAAAGCAGAATTAAATAAAGTCATCTTAGCCCATGATCAGCTATTTTTGCTGGAAGAGGGAGAATTGGGAACCCTTAATGTCCCCCCTGTGGAGATTCAGTTGACAGATGACAGTCCTGTGAGGGCCCCTATGTACCGGTATCCTGAAGCCTCAAAGGAAATAATTAGCCAAATGCTAGAAGATATGGAAGCCCGGGAAATTATAGAAAAATCGACTGCTGCATGGCTCAGCCCGATTGTATTAGTAAGCAAATCAGATGGCTCTAAGAGGATGTGTCTCGATTACAGAAAAGTAAATACTCATTTAGCCACTGACATTTATCCTCTCCCAAGGTTGGACAAATTAGTCGAGCAAGCCTCGGACCAGGCTTTCTATACCACCCTGGATCTTAAGGAAGCCTACTTCCAAGTTACCATCAAAGACAGTTCTCGAGACATTACCACCTTTAGTGATGGAATATCATTATATCGCTTTCGCAGACTCCCGTTTGGATTGTCCTGCTCGCCAGCCATCTTCTCTCGACAAATGGCCTCAATCTTAATCCCTTTACTGAAGGAGGGATGGGTTAGAAATTATCTGGATGACATAATCTTGTGGGCCCCTGATTTTTCCACCATGTTAACTAGAGTCCAAAAGATCTTTCAGACCCTAGAGGAAAGTGGCATCAAATTAAATTTGAGCAAATGCACTTTTGGAGAGGCAGAAGTAAAATTTTTGGGCCATTTGGTCTCTAAAGAAGGATGTAAACCTGACCCTAAAAATGTCGAAGCCATCAAAAAAATGCCTCCTCCCAACACAGTTAAAGGAGTCAGACGATACTTAGGAATGTGTTCTTTCTATCGTAAACACATCCAAAATTTTGCCAAATTAGCAGCCCCCCTAAACAACCTCACAAAAAAGAATACTAAATTTAATTGGACAAAAGAATGCCAACACTTCTTTACCACCCTAAAACAAATACTCAGTGATGCCCCAGTGTTAGTTAAGGCAGAATTAACACAACCATTTATAGTCACCACGGATGCTAGCAATACTCATGTTGGAAGTGTCGTCAGCCAGATTCAAGCAGATGGAAGTAACAAGCCCATCGGTTACTTTTCAAAAAAATTAAACCCCACTGAGTCTAGATATTCAGCCACTGATCGAGAAGCTCTAGGAGTGGTATTAACCTGCAGAAATTTCCATCATTATTTATGGGGAACAAAATTTAGCATTTTTACTGACCACCAACCATTAACTAGTATTTTCAAGAGAAAAACCAAAAGCCCCCGAATGAGCAGGTGGATACTGGAAATGAGGGAATATACTTACGACATTAAGTATCTAAAAGGGAAACAAAATGTGGTGGCTGACAGGTTGTCAAGGCCAGTAAGAGTAGTTCGTCAGATAACCGAGCCCAGAAATTATTTAGGACTAAGTCTAACAGCCATAGCCGAAGACCAAAGAGAAGATGAGAGATGGAAAGAACTAGCAGAATATTTAGAAGGGGGAAAACTACGTACAAAATTATACCCTAAAGTCATCTTAGATCAGTTTGTGGTAGAAGAAAAAGTCTTGTATTTTATTAAGGAAAAAGTAGATGGCACCCTTCACTATTGCTTGGTAGTTCCTCAACCACTCAAACAGAAAGCTTTAGAATTTGCCCATGTAGTTTCTGGACATTTCGGGCAAAAGAAAACAATAGCCAAGGCAGAAGAATTTTTCTATTGGGCCAACCTGAAATCTGAAGTTAACCAGTATGTAAAAAATTGCCTCACTTGCCAACAGTTTAAGGGTACCACAGGATTGCAACAGAAATGGCAAGAATTACCATCAGTATCACAACCATTAGAAAGATTAGGCATTGATCTTACTGATATGACCGCAGGGACACATGGTTATCGATATGTCTTAACAGTAGTGGATCATTTCAGTAGGTTCGTGAAATTATACCCACTTAAAACAAAACACACACACACTGTCGTGGAGAGCATGGAGCAGTACCTCGCAGACTTCGGCACCCCCCAGTCTGTGGTCCACGACAACGGGTTGGAATTTGTGTCCCGGCAGTTCCAAGACCTCTGCCGGAGGCATCGGATTGCCAACTGCCATACAACCCCATATCATCCCCGAGGGAACAGCACCACGGAGAGGCTCCATTCGTCCCTCAAGACGGTACTGGCTATCCTATGTGCAGGGTACCCACTCAAGTGGCCGCAGTATCTGGCGTCCTGCCAGACAGTACTCAACCATGCTGTGCACTCTTCAACGGCCGTCCAGCCTTTCTTCGCCTTCTTCGGACGCCATGCCCCTCGTCAAGTGGATTCCCCCCTCCCCAGTATTGCAGGAGACCCCGAAGGACTAGAGGTGGCTAAGGAGGTGATCAAACAGACACGACGGTACCGGGAAGTGGCGAACAGGAAAAGAACTAACCAAGCCGTCAGTGTTGGACAATTGGTGTGGGTCAGAAAGGAAGTGACACTGCCAGGTACTAGCAGGAAACTGAACCCTAAGTGGACCGGTCCCTACAAGACTATAGAAATCATTAGGGATGGTGGTGCTTACCTGCTAGAGAACGTCTTTACCAGACAAAAGGTGCAAAGGGCGGCTGAGAAAGTGAAGCCGTATGTGGGTACCGAGGAATGGTTATTAGCCCCCTTGGAAGTGCCGTGTGCCAAGGAAGACAATGAAGAACCAATGCCTCCACGGCTTAGGAAAAAACCTCGAAGATATATCGAGGAGTGTTAGGTACAGTGGCTGGGCAGAAACAACCCCAAAGACTATGCCACCATGGGTATTAATTTTAAGATATAAAGGAACAGGTTTGGACAATTAGTGGTGCTAAGTTGCAATCCCCTTGGAGGTATGTTGTTGGTGAATCGATCCAGGTGTGACAGGTCGATAGACTATCCACCTTAATTCCCCCCGGGCCTAGTATGAGCCCTGAAGGAGTGGTGAACTTTTGAAGTAGAAGATAAGTTCACAGGAGTGTGTGTAGTTCACACAATGGACTAGTTCAGGAAGCTGTAGGCCACTTTAACGTGAGGGAATCACACCTGGTAGTGGTGTGATTAGGCCTCTAAGCTACAGTCTGCCGGTGATAGGAGGTGGAGGAGACATCAGGACGTAGCCTAAGCTCTGTCAAATGCTTCCTGTATGACCACTTGCTGCGGAAACGAATGAAGGGTGGTTGAATGCGAATGTTGTGAGCAAAAGAAGATGAATGACTGAGAATTTATGTTATTGTTTGTTTTGGTGTGAAAGTCAAGGGTTGGAAGGCTCAACTTAGCTACCGAGTGTCCGGGATCTTGTACAGTTGACGAGATCATCCATACTTCTCTCATGAGTATGTGGACTGGGGTGTGCCCTACAATAATCTGAACTACAGCCAAGTAGCAGCAGTAGCCAGGCAATTGGTTTCTCAGGAACCACATATTACGTTGCCAGTGTTTTAGCCAGGAAGGGCTAAGTAGTGGAGTGGTGGGGAAGGTCGAGTGAATGTTAGACTGATGGAAAACCAAGGTGGGTTGTAGCCTTAGTGACCACTAAACCAGTTCCTAAATTGTAAACCTGTTAGGATGTAATTTTTTTTTATTATTAGTGAGTAAAAACATTTCATCCGGAGGGAAAAGTCGTGTGATGCCTCCAAGTTAATCTCAAATAGGCCTACTGAATGTACCTTTTTGTTTTGTTTAGTCTGCCCTTAGATCCTGTATTCCCAAGGGGATACTGCATCATATAAATGTTTTTACTCACACATCATTCATAATTTTATACTATATGTTTATATTAATGTTTATATTAGAATTGTTTCTCCAAACTTTCAAATCCTATGCAGTCAACCCCTCCCACCAGACAGTTTTCTATGGAAAGAAATTAGTATCATAATCTAATCACTATTAATAGTCATTAACTTGTCAAAATGCTCTCCATAGTTTAATATAATTAACCTACTTAGTTATCTTCTCACAAAACTTTGTTAAGAATGACGTAATATTGCATCATGTGAGGCGATCATGCCCCGGGGCCCGTGACGTGCAAAAAGTCACGTAGACAAAAATTTTCCCCTATATATTAATCCAGAGATCAGGTTCAATAGATAGCTAAATGTCACTTATTTAGCGTCAAAATTAATTTCCTATAAACTGATAACTATTTCACGTCTCAATAATCAATTAATAATAAGATCAAAGGAGGAATATCCTCGAAAACCCCCCTTCCCCCCTTCTCATCTCCCGCCTTTTTCCCAGAGAGCGTCACTCGGAGCTCAACGTTGATCACGTCCACAGGTGAGTGACATCGCTCTCGAAATCCCTCAATATTTGTGAAATTCAATGCCTCTCACCATTAATATATAATCCATAATCTTCCCCAGTAACCTGACAATATATATAAACCCCTATTGAGATCTATTATAAGTGGATAATACCAATTTCCTTCTCTTAAAGAAGGACAACGTGGTTTCAAAACCGCATGGTCCCCTATTCCCCTACAAAATATTTCATGGTGTACAATATATATTTTTCACGGTAATTTCTATGTTATTGTGACTGTGTATTAACTTCTGAGTTAAGGAAGTGAATTATACTGACTCGGAGCTCAACGTTGATCACGTCCACAGGGAAAGAATGCCTCCACGACAGTTACACCAATTTCTCATTTACTTTATTTTATTTTGTTTTATTTCTTTATTTTATTTTTTTTTATTTATTTTATTTATTTTTATTATGTGGCTAGAAAGCCACTGCCAAATTTCCAAGTTAAGCTTTAGGAAACTATGTGTCACGTAGGACGGTCTGATCGACCCAGCCCATGTATTCAGGAGTAGGAATCGCGTATTCCTACTTAGTGAGGAAGAGTTATATTATGTATGCATAAACAGAAACATTGAGATCACCTTACTTTCGAAAATCCCCTGAGAAAAGGTTCTTTAACTGTTCTCAGGCCCAGTTACAAAATTATAACATTTTTAAGATGATATTTTTCAGGGAAGGGAGTCAAGGGTATAATTTGTAATGTGGGAAGAGTTTGGTATCTCGAAGTGAGATAAGTATTGCCAACTCTGTATTTATTTTCTTTTTGAGGAAGATGATGTTTTTCTGCCATGAGCCATTAAGTTGTCTGATACTATAACTAAGTTGTGTTTTTCTAAGACTCAATGATCAGCCTGTGATATTCAAAGTATACAGTAAATAAATAACTCAAGTAAAATCTGAAAAAGTGATTCCGTGTTATAATAACCTCCGTTGTTGTGGTAAGGTTAATGTGGGAAGTGCTCAACACTCTTGAAAAAGGATATGAAACAAATCCACGAATCCATGTGCCTTATTGAAACTCAGTCCACTCTACCAAATAACTAAATTGTTAAATCAGTTCCCCTTTTCTTTTCATTGGTCGCCTATATTTCCCTGGTAGTAATTATTTTCTCTTTCGAATATTTTAACTTCCCTTTAGGAAGAAACTAAATTCCCTGAGAATCCCCTAATTCTCATTAAACCTTTGGGGGTGGTGGCAGCTTTCTTTTCTTAATATTCAGGGAAATATCCAACATCAGGGACCATTAATAAATTTAATTAATCAAAGTAAATATCTTTTTAATTGCCATGAGAGTTCCCCATTAGAAGTTAATTTAATGACAAGGCACCACACTGGTGGTCCTTCAGCAGTGAAGTGAAAGTAAAACAAAGTAATTAGGTAAAGAAATTAATCAACCAATAACATTATTTAAATAAATAACGTACCTCTGAACCAGCCTCAGCCCCCCCCCCCCCCCCGGGCACCACACTGGTGGCTTAAGCGGTGGGATTCAAAGTGTTTTGAGCACTGCCTAACATTACCACAACAAGGGAGGATGTGGAAAATTTCAGTGGTAAGTTAGATCAAGTTAGCCTGGAGTAAGTTAGTCTGGATTAAGGTACAAACTGACCCAGTATCCCTAGCCAAAATGGAGTATGAAGATAGAGAAGGGGAGACAGTAGAAGGCAGTTGGAATCTTGAAAACTCCAAAATCATGAGAGGGGAAATCGAAGAATTAAAGAATGTGGTACGTCAACAGGCCGCGGTGATAGAGAGAATAGGGAGTCGCGTCATCAAACAGGAAGAGACCCTTGCCTCACCTGTAGTTAGTCGCCCCCCAGTAACCAAACCGAGAGACATCCCCATGCTCGAACTAAACCACCTGGACGGCCTAGAGGCTTCAACACGCCTCCAAATGTTTATTGAATTGATAGAACAGGCCACACCCGAGGATGCCTCCCGAATCCAAGTCGCCAAAAGCAGGTTAGGATCAGAAATAGTCATGCTCATACATAACCACCAGCGAAAACAGCCGAACCTTTCATGGAGTCATTTTTGTCAGCTATTAAAAGATGAGTTTGCTGTAGATGTGAATCTAGACCGAGCGTGGCAGGATTTAGAAAATGAATTTTATGACTGGGGAGAGAGCCAACAAGTCTTTTGTAATAGAACCATTTGCAAATACGCCACTTTAGAGTCTAAATTTCCAAATTAAAAATTTTCTGATAGAAACAAATACCTAAAACGAAAGGTATGGCAAGGTCTACCACGAGATCTCAAAGATAAATTGGAAGGTTTCTTAGATGAAGCCTACCCCCTAAATAAATTCCTGGACAGAGTTGAGTACCAAAGACAACTTTTCTTGGAAACACAAACCCCATCTGTACAGCAGGTGTCCAGAGAAAATGAAAAGTCAGTAAGACCAAAAGTCACCCAACCCCTAACTTCTGCCCCAGCCCCCTCCCCAGAGTCAGAAAGCAAGTCCGAGATAGAAGATCTCAAGGAACAGATGAAGGCCCTGACAACTCAATTAAGCCAGCTCAAATCAATTAGCCCACCCAGTCAATACCATCAGTATCAGTCCCTTACTCCTTTTGGACGGTCATGGTCCTCTCCAAAGCCCAAAGTATTCTGCCCTTATTGTCGTTCTCACACTCACAACCTGAGAGAATGTGCGTCAGCTCCCCACGATGGGTCGTGCTTTGACTGCCGACGCATGAATTGCAGAAGGGGAAATGCCAATTGCCCAGGGAGAATTAACCAGAATCATAGCTGACTAACTCAGGCCCCCACCTCTCCTATAATTCAACTATCAGTAAACAATAAATTAGTGTCAGCTTTGGTAGATACTGGTAGTAGTTATACTTTAATGAAAGAATCCACCAGAAGTAAATTAGGTTGTGAACTCCACCAGAAAAGAAAATTCCCTTGTCTCCAAGGAGTAACAGGAACACCCCTCAGAATACTGGGTTCAGTGTTAGTGGAAGTAGGTATTGGGCTGCAAACGGTAGTAAAGAAATGGGTCCCAGTGGTTCCAAACAGCTATTTGCAAGCAGACATGTTGCTGGGAACTGACATCCTATTCCATTCCTCATTCATATGGGATCCTGAGAAGAAGTTATTTAATTGGGGAAATGCTCCTTATGCCGTCCACCAAATTCGACCCCAGAAAAGTGCAGTCCGTAACGTAACTCCACTTCCTCCCCCAGTAATATCATTAAAACTTGAGAACCAATTGCATAATCCCAAAGAAATTCGGCTAGATCCATATCAAACCAAATTCATTCCCCTAACGGTTGCAGAAGAAACTGGTACCATCCTCATAGTACACCCACAAGGAAAACCCTCCAGTAACTGTCACCCCTTTTGTGTTAACGTAAATGATGATCAAACTATTCCCTGCCCAGTAACTAACAACACCAAAGTACCCAAAATTTTTAAAATAGGCACCCTTTTTGGCTGGTATGAGAAGGGCGAAGTAAATTCACCTTCAGTACATCACATTCAAAATGACCTCCTTCCCCATTCCGACCAACCTAGTATTCCTGGAGGACGTAAAGAAAAGTTAAATCACCTCTTATCTAAATTACCCATGTCCCATTTAAGGAAAACTCAAAAAGCAGAATTAAATAAAGTCATCTTAGCCCATGATCAGCTATTTTTGCTGGAAGAGGGAGAATTGGGAACCCTTAATGTCCCCCCTGTGGAGATTCAGTTGACAGATGACAGTCCTGTGAGGGCCCCTATGTACCGGTATCCTGAAGCCTCAAAGGAAATAATTAGCCAAATGCTAGAAGATATGGAAGCCCGGGAAATTATAGAAAAATCGACTGCTGCATGGCTCAGCCCGATTGTATTAGTAAGCAAATCAGATGGCTCTAAGAGGATGTGTCTCGATTACAGAAAAGTAAATACTCATTTAGCCACTGACATTTATCCTCTCCCAAGGTTGGACAAATTAGTCGAGCAAGCCTCGGACCAGGCTTTCTATACCACCCTGGATCTTAAGGAAGCCTACTTCCAAGTTACCATCAAAGACAGTTCTCGAGACATTACCACCTTTAGTGATGGAATATCATTATATCGCTTTCGCAGACTCCCGTTTGGATTGTCCTGCTCGCCAGCCATCTTCTCTCGACAAATGGCCTCAATCTTAATCCCTTTACTGAAGGAGGGATGGGTTAGAAATTATCTGGATGACATAATCTTGTGGGCCCCTGATTTTTCCACCATGTTAACTAGAGTCCAAAAGATCTTTCAGACCCTAGAGGAAAGTGGCATCAAATTAAATTTGAGCAAATGCACTTTTGGAGAGGCAGAAGTAAAATTTTTGGGCCATTTGGTCTCTAAAGAAGGATGTAAACCTGACCCTAAAAATGTCGAAGCCATCAAAAAAATGCCTCCTCCCAACACAGTTAAAGGAGTCAGACGATACTTAGGAATGTGTTCTTTCTATCGTAAACACATCCAAAATTTTGCCAAATTAGCAGCCCCCCTAAACAACCTCACAAAAAAGAATACTAAATTTAATTGGACAAAAGAATGCCAACACTTCTTTACCACCCTAAAACAAATACTCAGTGATGCCCCAGTGTTAGTTAAGGCAGAATTAACACAACCATTTATAGTCACCACGGATGCTAGCAATACTCATGTTGGAAGTGTCGTCAGCCAGATTCAAGCAGATGGAAGTAACAAGCCCATCGGTTACTTTTCAAAAAAATTAAACCCCACTGAGTCTAGATATTCAGCCACTGATCGAGAAGCTCTAGGAGTGGTATTAACCTGCAGAAATTTCCATCATTATTTATGGGGAACAAAATTTAGCATTTTTACTGACCACCAACCATTAACTAGTATTTTCAAGAGAAAAACCAAAAGCCCCCGAATGAGCAGGTGGATACTGGAAATGAGGGAATATACTTACGACATTAAGTATCTAAAAGGGAAACAAAATGTGGTGGCTGACAGGTTGTCAAGGCCAGTAAGAGTAGTTCGTCAGATAACCGAGCCCAGAAATTATTTAGGACTAAGTCTAACAGCCATAGCCGAAGACCAAAGAGAAGATGAGAGATGGAAAGAACTAGCAGAATATTTAGAAGGGGGAAAACTACGTACAAAATTATACCCTAAAGTCATCTTAGATCAGTTTGTGGTAGAAGAAAAAGTCTTGTATTTTATTAAGGAAAAAGTAGATGGCACCCTTCACTATTGCTTGGTAGTTCCTCAACCACTCAAACAGAAAGCTTTAGAATTTGCCCATGTAGTTTCTGGACATTTCGGGCAAAAGAAAACAATAGCCAAGGCAGAAGAATTTTTCTATTGGGCCAACCTGAAATCTGAAGTTAACCAGTATGTAAAAAATTGCCTCACTTGCCAACAGTTTAAGGGTACCACAGGATTGCAACAGAAATGGCAAGAATTACCATCAGTATCACAACCATTAGAAAGATTAGGCATTGATCTTACTGATATGACCGCAGGGACACATGGTTATCGATATGTCTTAACAGTAGTGGATCATTTCAGTAGGTTCGTGAAATTATACCCACTTAAAACAAAACACACACACACTGTCGTGGAGAGCATGGAGCAGTACCTCGCAGACTTCGGCACCCCCCAGTCTGTGGTCCACGACAACGGGTTGGAATTTGTGTCCCGGCAGTTCCAAGACCTCTGCCGGAGGCATCGGATTGCCAACTGCCATACAACCCCATATCATCCCCGAGGGAACAGCACCACGGAGAGGCTCCATTCGTCCCTCAAGACGGTACTGGCTATCCTATGTGCAGGGTACCCACTCAAGTGGCCGCAGTATCTGGCGTCCTGCCAGACAGTACTCAACCATGCTGTGCACTCTTCAACGGCCGTCCAGCCTTTCTTCGCCTTCTTCGGACGCCATGCCCCTCGTCAAGTGGATTCCCCCCTCCCCAGTATTGCAGGAGACCCCGAAGGACTAGAGGTGGCTAAGGAGGTGATCAAACAGACACGACGGTACCGGGAAGTGGCGAACAGGAAAAGAACTAACCAAGCCGTCAGTGTTGGACAATTGGTGTGGGTCAGAAAGGAAGTGACACTGCCAGGTACTAGCAGGAAACTGAACCCTAAGTGGACCGGTCCCTACAAGACTATAGAAATCATTAGGGATGGTGGTGCTTACCTGCTAGAGAACGTCTTTACCAGACAAAAGGTGCAAAGGGCGGCTGAGAAAGTGAAGCCGTATGTGGGTACCGAGGAATGGTTATTAGCCCCCTTGGAAGTGCCGTGTGCCAAGGAAGACAATGAAGAACCAATGCCTCCACGGCTTAGGAAAAAACCTCGAAGATATATCGAGGAGTGTTAGGTACAGTGGCTGGGCAGAAACAACCCCAAAGACTATGCCACCATGGGTATTAATTTTAAGATATAAAGGAACAGGTTTGGACAATTAGTGGTGCTAAGTTGCAATCCCCTTGGAGGTATGTTGTTGGTGAATCGATCCAGGTGTGACAGGTCGATAGACTATCCACCTTAATTCCCCCCGGGCCTAGTATGAGCCCTGAAGGAGTGGTGAACTTTTGAAGTAGAAGATAAGTTCACAGGAGTGTGTGTAGTTCACACAATGGACTAGTTCAGGAAGCTGTAGGCCACTTTAACGTGAGGGAATCACACCTGGTAGTGGTGTGATTAGGCCTCTAAGCTACAGTCTGCCGGTGATAGGAGGTGGAGGAGACATCAGGACGTAGCCTAAGCTCTGTCAAATGCTTCCTGTATGACCACTTGCTGCGGAAACGAATGAAGGGTGGTTGAATGCGAATGTTGTGAGCAAAAGAAGATGAATGACTGAGAATTTATGTTATTGTTTGTTTTGGTGTGAAAGTCAAGGGTTGGAAGGCTCAACTTAGCTACCGAGTGTCCGGGATCTTGTACAGTTGACGAGATCATCCATACTTCTCTCATGAGTATGTGGACTGGGGTGTGCCCTACAATAATCTGAACTACAGCCAAGTAGCAGCAGTAGCCAGGCAATTGGTTTCTCAGGAACCACATATTACGTTGCCAGTGTTTTAGCCAGGAAGGGCTAAGTAGTGGAGTGGTGGGGAAGGTCGAGTGAATGTTAGACTGATGGAAAACCAAGGTGGGTTGTAGCCTTAGTGACCACTAAACCAGTTCCTAAATTGTAAACCTGTTAGGATGTAATTTTTTTTTATTATTAGTGAGTAAAAACATTTCATCCGGAGGGAAAAGTCGTGTGATGCCTCCAAGTTAATCTCAAATAGGCCTACTGAATGTACCTTTTTGTTTTGTTTAGTCTGCCCTTAGATCCTGTATTCCCAAGGGGATACTGCATCATATAAATGTTTTTACTCACACATCATTCATAATTTTATACTATATGTTTATATTAATGTTTATATTAGAATTGTTTCTCCAAACTTTCAAATCCTATGCAGTCAACCCCTCCCACCAGACAGTTTTCTATGGAAAGAAATTAGTATCATAATCTAATCACTATTAATAGTCATTAACTTGTCAAAATGCTCTCCATAGTTTAATATAATTAACCTACTTAGTTATCTTCTCACAAAACTTTGTTAAGAATGACGTAATATTGCATCATGTGAGGCGATCATGCCCCGGGGCCCGTGACGTGCAAAAAGTCACGTAGACAAAAATTTTCCCCTATATATTAATCCAGAGATCAGGTTCAATAGATAGCTAAATGTCACTTATTTAGCGTCAAAATTAATTTCCTATAAACTGATAACTATTTCACGTCTCAATAATCAATTAATAATAAGATCAAAGGAGGAATATCCTCGAAAACCCCCCTTCCCCCCTTCTCATCTCCCGCCTTTTTCCCAGAGAGCGTCACTCGGAGCTCAACGTTGATCACGTCCACAGGTGAGTGACATCGCTCTCGAAATCCCTCAATATTTGTGAAATTCAATGCCTCTCACCATTAATATATAATCCATAATCTTCCCCAGTAACCTGACAATATATATAAACCCCTATTGAGATCTATTATAAGTGGATAATACCAATTTCCTTCTCTTAAAGAAGGACAACGTGGTTTCAAAACCGCATGGTCCCCTATTCCCCTACAAAATATTTCATGGTGTACAATATATATTTTTCACGGTAATTTCTATGTTATTGTGACTGTGTATTAACTTCTGAGTTAAGGAAGTGAATTATACTGACTCGGAGCTCAACGTTGATCACGTCCACAGGGAAAGAATGCCTCCACGACAGTTACACCAATTTCTCATTTACTTTATTTTATTTTGTTTTATTTCTTTATTTTATTTTTTTTTATTTATTTTATTTATTTTTATTATGTGGCTAGAAAGCCACTGCCAAATTTCCAAGTTAAGCTTTAGGAAACTATGTGTCACGTAGGACGGTCTGATCGACCCAGCCCATGTATTCAGGAGTAGGAATCGCGTATTCCTACTTAGTGAGGAAGAGTTATATTATGTATGCATAAACAGAAACATTGAGATCACCTTACTTTCGAAAATCCCCTGAGAAAAGGTTCTTTAACTGTTCTCAGGCCCAGTTACAAAATTATAACATTTTTAAGATGATATTTTTCAGGGAAGGGAGTCAAGGGTATAATTTGTAATGTGGGAAGAGTTTGGTATCTCGAAGTGAGATAAGTATTGCCAACTCTGTATTTATTTTCTTTTTGAGGAAGATGATGTTTTTCTGCCATGAGCCATTAAGTTGTCTGATACTATAACTAAGTTGTGTTTTTCTAAGACTCAATGATCAGCCTGTGATATTCAAAGTATACAGTAAATAAATAACTCAAGTAAAATCTGAAAAAGTGATTCCGTGTTATAATAACCTCCGTTGTTGTGGTAAGGTTAATGTGGGAAGTGCTCAACACTCTTGAAAAAGGATATGAAACAAATCCACGAATCCATGTGCCTTATTGAAACTCAGTCCACTCTACCAAATAACTAAATTGTTAAATCAGTTCCCCTTTTCTTTTCATTGGTCGCCTATATTTCCCTGGTAGTAATTATTTTCTCTTTCGAATATTTTAACTTCCCTTTAGGAAGAAACTAAATTCCCTGAGAATCCCCTAATTCTCATTAAACCTTTGGGGGTGGTGGCAGCTTTCTTTTCTTAATATTCAGGGAAATATCCAACATCAGGGACCATTAATAAATTTAATTAATCAAAGTAAATATCTTTTTAATTGCCATGAGAGTTCCCCATTAGAAGTTAATTTAATGACAAGGCACCACACTGGTGGTCCTTCAGCAGTAAAGTGAAAGTAAAACAAATTAATTAGGTAAAGAAATTAATCAACCAATAACATCATTTAAATAAATAACGTACCTCTGAACCGGCCTCAGCCCCCACCCCGGGCACCACATCTGAACAGAAGGTCACCCCCCAGGCTACCATCATACCAAACTTCATGCTTTGGGGCCTCTTTCTCCCTATACCACCTTAGAGTTCCCTTTCTATCCATCCTATTTTTTCACTCGCTAAGTCCATCCGCTTTCACTGCTATATCTATCTCCCTTTTCCATTTTATCTCATCCCACTCTGCCCCCTCTCTGTTTCTATCTGTCATTCTCCATTCAACAACATTCTGTCTATCCTCAAAAGGTCTGTGCACCCTCCTAACTAACATACTACTCTTGTCTATCATTTTCCCACATTTCTTTCCCCATTTGTTATCTCCTAGAGTCCACAAGTATACCTTTCTTGCTAGTCTTGTTTCATTCATTCTCTCTAATCTCACTTTATATCTTAGTGTTGCTTTCATCTGTCTTTCCCTAAAAGTGCTCCATATCCCCTCTCAGTGCTTCTACTGCTGCATACCTAGGTGCATTCAGAGCCATTCTAGCTACCTTGTTTTGTCCCACCTCTAACTTTTCTATCTCACTCTCATTCCAAGCCATTACATCCATACCATACATGATACTTGGGACAGCCACACTCTTCCACACTTCCCTCAGTACCTCATACTGAGGGAGGGTAGTGGGCAAGGTGATCAAGAATATGACAGGATGAGATGAAAAAACGTTTGGATGATTTTGAAGATAGAACCTATGAAGGATTAGGGATAGTAAAGGCGGACTTGGAAAAATTAAAAGAGACTATGACCAGTATGCCTAGAGAGAATGACGTGAAGAAAATAATAAAGCTAGAAATAGATGAAGTTAAGGACAAAGTTCATGATGAGTTCCAAATGAAAATGAGGAAAAAATTTAACGAATCAGCAGATATTCTGAGGGACCATGTGAAAGAACTGGTAAATGCGGTAATTCTGGAGAATAAGTCCGTCACCCCGATTCCCCACCAACCCCCCTATCCCTTCCAACAAGCTTGGGGGAGCCTGGGGAATCGGGTTTTTTTTTGGGGGGATGAAAATTAAGCGAAGTATGGGCGTTCAAAATTGAAAACATTTCGAGAAAAAAAAATCGAAATTTCCTAACCTAACAATCTAGCAGGGGTGGGCGCACCCCCCACTGCTAACCTAACCTAACCTAACTTAACCATAACCTGACCTAACCTAACCTGAACCTAACCTAACCTGAATCTAATCTAACCTAACCAGGGATGCCCCCGCTAGGACATTAACCTAACCTAACCTAGCAGGAGCTGCACCCCCCCTGGAATCCCCGTAGGACACTAACCTAACATAACAAAGGACCTCCAAAATTATACCGTTATGACTTACCGGTGTGGTGTGGTTATTGTTCAGGCGATGGAGTTTCGCGGCTTCGTTGAGAAACACGTGAAACTTCTTGACATCTGCATACCTCATTTTGAGCATTGCGGTCGCTAAATAACCCACAAAGTGTCTTTTCCTCCTCCCAAACACTGGCACTTTCCTTTTTAACTCCCTCCACTGGCACTAAACCATGTCTGACTAACAGTTTTAGTAGCCCTTCACTGTCGTTGAAATATGTCCCACAAAAATCGCCATAAGACAAATAACATCCTTCACAAGACACTGGAAGATTTTCTGGAAGGTGTAATCCACTGGACACCATATCAACAAGTGACAATGAACATGTATCGGTACACCTGAGTGACCTGACGCGTCCCTAAAACAAAACAAAAGCGTAACTGAGCCTAGTGTGGAAGGCTGTGATTGGTAGCGGCACGAATAGCACTGACGGGCGGCACCACGATTGGTGAGTTGAATTCTATAGATATCATGAAATCCTTATATGCCATTACCCACAAATCACAGTCATAAACAAAAGAAAATCAGTTCAGTGTTTACTTTGCAGAGGGAGGGAGCTCGCTGGACTTAGAAACTGTTGAGTGTCGCCACACTTTCGAGTGCTATTACGGCCACACTAGAAGTGAGCACCTCATTTTTTTTACGTTTATGGAACCACTACCGAGTCTTCTAACTGATATGTGAGTTTCGTGTTTGTACGTGACACGGACCTATTCTCCAGTTTAACCGTAAATGCATCTGTAAAGGGTAAATTAGATATAGGCGACCAAGATAAATGGCAAACTGAAGTAAAAGATAAGATCTACCATGAAGTGAAAGAGAAAGTGCAAAATGAAGTCCGAGAAGATTTAAGGAAGTCGACATACAGTGACGTTTTGGGCGTGGCTGGGGCAGAAGGATGTAGTACTCGTCCTAAATATAGTGCTCAGTTACAGAATGAAGATGTGCTATAAAAAGAAACAAAGGAAGTACAAGGTCGTATGGACAGGAAAAATAATATTGTTATGTACTGGATCCCTGAGCAAGTGTCTGATGATATGGATTTGTCAATAAGAGAAGAAAAGATAAGGCATGATAAGTTGATATTTATTGATTTATGCGGTGAACTGGGAATTACATGTTATGAAAGTGATATTGAGGAGATAAGAAGGATTGGCAAATATGGGGGAGAATCAGGTTCAGCGAAGCCAAGACCTATACTAGTAACACTCAGAGGATGCGTGAAAGAAAGAATTATGAGAAATTTGTACAAACTGAAGGACTAAAAAAAAAGAAGATTTTTGCAAAAGTTGGGGTATCGCATGATATGACGAAGGAGGAAAGAAAGAAAGACATTGAACTGAAGGAAGAGGCTAAGAAGAGGAATGAAGATGAGCAGAGTTCGGGAAACTACTATGTGGTCAGGGGAAGTCCGTGGAACAGATATATTCTAAAAGTGAAGAGAAGACAATAAGTAAATAAACAAAAAAGCAATATAGAAAGACTATTGGGCAGAAAATAGAATCCAGCACATGTATAAATCAAGACAGTAAAGGAAAAGGTTACGTAGGCCTAAGCAAAAATGGAAAAATTCAATTACATAGAGTCAATGAGTTTTATATTTGGTTTTCTAACGTGGATATATTTAGTAAAGATAAGATTGATGAACTTAAATCAAGAGTATGTGAAGAGCAAACACCTCCTACTGTAATTGCTATTCAAGAAGTAAAACCTAAGTATTATAGATTTGAAAGACAAAAAGTGGAATATGAGATTGATGGCTATGAGATGTATGATAAAAAAAATTTGTTACAAGAGGAATCGGGAAGGGGTTTGCTGATATATATTAAAAGTAATATACAGCACGACCTAATAGGGCTTAAAAATTAAGCTTGTGAATTTATTGCAGCGAAAAGTAAAGGTGAATTTGATGATGTGCTGCTGGTATCTATATACAGGAGTCCAAATAGTCAACTGGAAAATAATGAAGGAATATTGAGGTTGCTACAAGAAATTAGTGAATATGAAACAAGGCATAAGGTGATAGTTGGAGATTTTAATCTGCCAAATATAAAGTGGGAAAACTCAACTTGTCGACATGGGAATGATAATTTAAGTTTAAGCTTTATTGAAAAAGTTCGTGACTGTTTCTTTGTTCAACATATTACAGAAGTTACAAGGTTTAGAGGTGAAAATATTGGAAATACTCTTGATCTGATATTTACCGATGATGATTTACTTGTAGACAATATTAAGATTGAAAGCCCGCTAGGGAAAAGTGACCATGGCTGTGTGCAATTCAAGTGTAGTATAGAACCACAGAAGGAAGAGTGTAAAAAACATGTGTACCTATATGAAAAAGCAGACTACAGTAAATTGAACAGATTATTGTCCATAAAGTGGGAGGAATCTCTTAATTACCAACATGTAGAGGTTGTGTGGGATAAGTTTAAAAAGAAATTTCAGGAAGCTATCGATGATTGTGTTCCAAAAAGGGAGTTTGTCAACCGGGAAAGGTTGAGGAAAAGAACAAATCAAGATCTGACGATGAATAAAAAATTGTGGTCTAAGATTAAGAAAAAACAGAGACTTTGGATGAGACTGAAGAGAATGAATGAGGCGGGAGAAAATAACACAAGAGAGTACAGCCTGGTGGATGTGGAGTACAGGCAAATCAACAACCAGATAAGGCGAGAAACAAGGAGGGTAGTAAAAAGTAATGAAAAAGAAATTGCCAAAAATGTTAAATCAAATCCAAAAATATTTTGGAAATATGTACAGTCAAAGACAAAAACTGCAACCGGTATAAGAAATTTGTATATGAACAAGGAAAATACAGTGGAAACGCAAAATGACAAAGAGAAAGCCACGGTGTTAGCCGATTTCTTTAATACAGTATTCACTAGGGAACTTGAGGGAGAAGTACCAAACATACAGGTGAAGGATGTTCCCATGTTAATACAAATACAGTTTACTTGTGAGGATGTTAAACTCGCTATCGATGACCCAGAAAATTATAGACCAGTTAGTCTGACTTGTGTAATTTGTAAATTAATGGAGACCATAATTAGAGGAAAGATTATTGATCATTTAAAGGAAAATCAGCTCATCACAAGGAAACAATATGGCTTTATGAGTGGACGTTCAACAGTGCTTCAACTGATAACTGTAATGGAAAAATGGACAAGTATATTAGATGAAGGAGAAGTTGTGGATGTCGCTTATTGTGATTTTAAGAAGGCGTTTGATACGGTACCTCAGAGAAGATTGCTGGAGAAAATAAAAAGCTTTAATGTAGGAGGTGATATCTTGGAGTGGATTTCTGACTTTCTTGGCGAAAGAAAACAACGGGTAATTGTAAATGGTACAAGTTCAGACTGGATGGAAGTGATAAGTGGAGTGCCTCAGGGGTCAGTCCTTGGTCCTCTCTTGTTTGTTATATATATATTAATGATCTCCCTGAAAAAATACTAAATAATGAGATTTTTCTGTATGCAGACGATACCAAAGCGTTTAGAAGGATAAAAGATGAGAATAACTGCAGGAAATTACAGAAGGATCTCAATAGAATGAATGAGTGGTCAAAGAAATGGCTATTAAGGTTTCATCCCAAGAAATGCAACTTGATGAGGATTGGTAAAACAAATATAGATACATTTCAATATACTATGGATAAAGATTTAAACCAGATTAAAGTAGAAAAAGATTTAGGAGTAATGATTGACCAGGATCTAAACTTCAATTAACATTTTGCAGAGAAAATAAATAAAGCAAACATGATGACTGGGTTAATAAGAAAGACATTCGTTGCCTTGGATGAGGAAATATTTAAATCTTTGTATGTGGCGTTGATGCGAATCAGGTGTGGTGTCCCTACAAGAAGAAGGATGTGGAGGCTGTTGAAAGGGTTCAGCGAAGGGCAACAAAATTGATACCAAGCCTGAAAGATCTCTCCTACGAAGAAAGATTGAAGAAACTAGATCTACCAACACTAGCATATAGGAGATCAAGAGGGGACATGGTGGAAACCTTTAAAATTGTTAATGGAGTGTACGATAGAGATGTATGTGAAGGCTTATTTAAGATGCAGGAAAGATTGGAAACTCGAGGACATGGAAAGAAAATACTCAAGCAAAGAGCAAGATTAGACATCAGAAAGTATTCCTTCTGTGACAGAGTTGTGAATAATTGGAATAGCCTCCCAGTCAGTGTGGTTAATGTTGAATCAGTTCGTGAGTTTGAAAGAAAGTTAGATAAAGTATGGATAGATGAAGAACAGAGATTGGATTATACTGAAGCAATAGGGAGCCTCGATCACAGGTTTGACCACATGACCACAAGATCCAGAGTGCGTAATTCAGAGCTGGAGTCACAGGCTTAATCAGTCTCTTCCAGGAGTCGTCTGTGAGTTTCTTGCAAAGTCTGATTAGCCTGTAGTCCTCCCTCTAATAGTCTAATAGTCTAATAGTCCAACCTTACATGGAGTATGGTATTATTTTCATCTTAATTCGCTCACTCACTATCAGTCTTCCTCTGTACCGTAATGATGTGTCCCCAGAACTCTTTACAACCTTCAATAACCAGGCTGTGAACACAAAACACAGCACATGACATGCCTCAAAAAATATGGAGTGAGGTAGTTTTTATGGGTGTTACAAGCATGACTTTGCATACTCATGGGGTAATAATAGCAATGGAGAAATGTAATACTAATGATAATAAACAACAAAGCTTTTAATCGTAGGGATAAGGATTAATTTCGGCTTAGCCACTATCACCACCACTATCACATCCACTTTCATCGCTGCCAGTAGTGTAGAAGTCCTGAGGGGTGAAGGCCGAAGGGAGGTCGTGTGCGTGTGTCAAGTGATAAATGGCAAGTGTCCTGTGCTAATACTGGTATTTGTGGAAGAGCATGAGCGGTAAGAAGGAAAATAGTAATGGAGGAATATATTACGTGTTAGTGTTAGTTACTCAAGCTGGGTCATGCATTATTAACAATCCTATATGCCACGTCTACTATTTTTCTTTTCTTGTTATTCTACTCATCTTCCTCTTTTGAATTGAATTTTTTTTCTTGTTATTTTCATTACTTTTGATATTCCCATTCTTCTTTTTCCTCCTCCTTAATTTATTGTACTACTTTCATACTGGTTTTGGAGACCAAGCAGATTACTGAAGTCATAAACCGGCAAAGCTTTTGTTATTACATGTTGCTCTTGTTATTAACGTCCTCGTTTTCTTTTTGTTCTTTCTACCCGTCCTTCTTTTCCCCCTCACCAAACCACCACCACCACCACCTCCACCTCCTCCTTCCAAGTATTCTGTCCTGCCTTTACATTAAATCATGAACATTTGTAAACTTGAGTAAACCCTACAAGCAGGCAACAGACGAAAATTACCTGTTCTTTTTGCGTTATTCATCCTTTTCTAAATATGGCGAGACAAACAACCGAGTTACGTTTAGCCGAGAATAACAAAACTCGTTACTCACCGTCTTATCAGATTGCCGTCGACACTACTTCGTTCAGCATTAAGTCCACGTGCCACATATCTACTTTCTTTTTTTCATAACTCGAGGGCAATTACCTGGATGATGGTACCTGCATGACACCCCCTCCCTCCACCTCCCCCAACGCCTGCCTGAGACCTCTTCCCCCACGACCCAAATCTCCTGCTGCGCCGCCACCTCCAGCGTCAGTAGCGTGGGCTGCGTCAGTGTGTGTGGCTGAAGGGTCTTGCGTGAGGACGTGACAGTAGTAGCACCACCACCAGTGACCAGTGTTCCCGCCAAGAGGTTAACAGTTAACACGCACCCTAGCGCCGTCCCACACTCCCGGCATTCTTAGGTGTTTCAGTCTTGGCACCTGACGTACATTTTCTTCCTCTTCCTGATTCTTCTTTTGGAAACTTTGATTTCTAGTTCATCCTCTTTGAACACGAGTTATTTACATAGTGTGTGTGTGTGTGTGTGTGTGTGTGTGTGTGTGTGTGTGTCCCGTGTTCCTCTAGACAACAGTACACTCCTCCTCTTCCTCTTCATGTCCTTTCGCCCCCTCGGTCCTCATATCCGCCTATTCAGCAGAAGGGAGGCATGCGAGGCGGTCAGTAAGACTGGGTCAAGCAATCTCAGTGGGTAGTTATGAACGGGATTCACAACAGCGTGGTGAACGTGGCTTTCAAGGACCTTTCTGGCGCGTCCCAGGCCAGGTCAGGTCGTAGGGCAAAGCTTTGGAAGATCAAAAAAACGGAAGAGAAGCCCGAAAAGAGTGATGAAGACAAGGCTACGGGCAGCGAGTGGAGGAAAAGGAGTATCAAGCGTGTTAATGGTGGTGGTGGTGGCGGGCGGGAGAGGCGTCGTGAGAGGACCACCGCCACCACAACCAACAACAACAACAATACCACCAACAACAACAGGGAGTTGACCCAAGAAGAGGAAGGGCAGAAACAGAATAAAAGGAGAAGCAGGAGGAGGAGGAGGAGCGAAAACGACCTACAAGATGTTATGTCCCCTCCGTCAAGTACATCAGGTCACGTCACCGCCGCCGCCGGTCGCATGGGGGTACTACTGGCGAGGGCGCGGCGTGCACTCTCAGAAAGGCGGAACAGCCCTCAGCGCGCTATATCCTCTAACAGCCGTGAAATAACTCCTGACCAGCAGCCGTCAGATAGGAGTGAGTGCGCCCAAGAAAGGAGTTTCAATGCAGGGCGGGGCGGCGGAGTGGTGGCGGCTTGGGCCACCCCTCCATCCGGACCTGACGCCCCGCTTGACCCCTCCGGCCCCTCCGCTAGGCGCCGCGGTTCCCTGGACTCCCTCGGCTATCCTGTCAGCACTGCCAGCACGTCCTTGGGGTGAGTGTGTCTTTCTGTTTGCCTCTGTATGTCACTGTGTTTGCTACCTCTGCTTATGTATTGTCTGCTTTCGTGTGTGTGGCTCGATCACATATGCAAAAGTGGACATTCCAAATATTTTCTTTAGATGACAGCAGGTCCTTCTTATTCTATTACGATTGTCAAGTACACATTTGGCGCGGTGAAGGTTGAACTCCACCACGGGGATGAAACCAAACCCGAGGTGAAGGTGAAACCCATGGAAGTGGATGAGCCCGATGACAAGCTCAATGTCCAATTGCTAAACAAATGTGAGGATGAGGTAGAACCCATGGAAGTGGATGATCCCGAGGACGAGTTTCAGTACCAGGTGGTAAACAAATGCGAGGATGAGGTAGAACCCATGGAAGTGGATGAAGCCGAGGACGAGTTCCATGTTCGGTTGGTAAACAAATCCAAGGACGAGGTAGAACCCATGGAAGTAGATGAGACCGAGGACGAGTTCCAATCCTGGGTAATGGATTGGCCCAGAGACGAGGTGGAGCCCATGGAAGTGGATGAGGCCGAGGCCATGAAAGAGTTCTATCCCAAGGTGGTGAGATGATGCTATCGGTCCAATCCACTCTTGGGAAGTTGACGATCCTTGGGGGGCCAGTCGAGGACAGCCTCACGAGACTAAGCGAGGCCACGAGCATAAGAACACTTAACCATTAGCTTGTCCTCGAATCCCTCAGACACACGACACAAATCCTTGAGAACAAGGCAGCGGGACCACATTACATCATGGTTATCAGTATTATAGAGTCAAGATACATGTTAAGGGAAGAACATTGAGGGAGGAGGGAGGGAACCGCTAACTGACTTCAAGACGTAACTGTAGACTATATAGCAACACCATTATTTTCTTATCAGGGTGTTGGTCTAGTCGCGTTGTACTCCGTTACTTAGACGTACAAGAAGAGAAGAGAAGGAAGGGGCAGTAATGTGCTTTGTCTTATTCAGTTTCATAATTTTCGTATTTCCTGGATTGCTTATTTGTGTAAGATTATTTTTCTTTTTTCATGTCCTTCCTGCTTCAGTATGTCACTCCACAAGTTCCCCTTCCCCCGCTATCGGCAAGGGGACACTACAATAACAGTGGCACTTCAGAGGGATCAGTACTGTTCCCTGCCTCTCCCTTCTCTCCTTTCCCCTCACTTCCTTCCTTCCTTCCCAACCCCTCGGCACCGCTTTGAGGTGGATGGCTTGTTATAGTTGTTATTCATTATTCAGTAGGATGCGGTGGGCTGTGATAGTGGTGGAGGAGGAGGGAGGGGTGTGTGGTGGGTGAGGGAGGGAGGTGTGTTGGGGTGAGGGAGGGAGGAAAAGGTTTGTATACAGTGTGTGTGTGTGTGCGTGTGTGTGTGTGTGTGTGTGTGTGTGTGTGTGTGTGTGTGTGTGTGTGTGTGTGTGTGTGTGTGTGTGTGTGTGTGTGTGTTACGTTCATCATTCATTGCTTCCATTTAGCTGTGAGAGAGAAAAAAAAGCTATTAGCCTTTTTCATAGTTCTACATCTCTTTTTTTATCCTTCACCTCCCCTCTTTCCCCTTTCTATTTTTTCCCTCCTTTCCACTTTCCTCTTCTTCCCTATCTATTACCATACTTTCCTTATTGCCACCTTACCTTCCCTTTCTTTCCTCTTCTCTCCATACGTATTCTTCCCTTCTCTTCCTCCCCTCTTTCCTTTCCCTCCCCATTACCTTCCCATACCTTATAATCTCTCCCCTACATCCCCTACCGTTCCTCCTCCCTCCCCCTCGCCACCCATGTTCCGGCATCGCCCATTACTCCCCTCGCTGTGCTTCCCCTCATTTCTTCCCCTCCCCTCTCCTCCCCAGACAGTCACGATAGACAAACCTGCGCACTAGTCTCACGTATCGATTGTTACAAAGGTACATTATTCACGAGAGAGAGAGAGAGAGAGAGAGAGAGAGAGAGAGAGAGAGAGAGAGAGAGAGAGAGAGAGAGAGAGAGAGAGAGAGAGAGAGAGAGAGAGAGAGAGAGAGAGAGAGAGAGAGAGTTATGTATGTGGCAGTATTTAAGTTGTTATTATTAGTATTTGTTTGTATTTATGTAAGTAGAAGTAATAGTTGTAGTAGTAGTAGTAGTAGTAGTAGTAGTAGTAGTAGTAGTAGTAGTAGTAGTAGTAGTAGCAGTAGTAGTAGTAGTAGTAGTAGTAGTAATAGTAGTCGCAGGTGTTAAGGGACTAATGACATATACTTACCTAATTATTTACCATTCCACTAATTAATTTACTTACTTATTACAGTACTTACTTACGGTACTTATACACTCGCCTTTTGTTTTTACGTAATTACTTAACGTACCTGTTTCAGCCATTTATTGATTTTGTAATTCATTGAGTTATTTAGTTATTCATCGAGACAAGCAATAGCGCAGCATTCATTCGTGTAAAGCTTGTTTGCTGTACTGCTTCAAGTGAGGGGGGAGGGAGGTGTGTGTGTGTGTGTGTGTGTGTGTGTGTGTGTGTGTGTGTGTGTGTGTGTGTGTGTGTGTGTGTGTGTGTGTGTGTGTGTGTAAGGGATTAGGGAATTAAGAGAAAGGAAGTGTTGTGAGAGGTTTAGTTAAGCACATGTGTGAAAGGGAGGGATCGTGTGTGTGTGTGTGTGTGTGTGTGTGTGTGTGTGTGTGTGTGTGTGTGTGTGTGTGTGTGTGTGTGTGTGCGGATTATATTATGTGATAGTATGTGCGTATGTGTACATGTGTGTTCTCAAAATATGTATACCTCACCACTTTAGCGAACACACACACACACACACACATACACACACGCACACACACATACACACACACACACACACACACACACACACACACACACACACACACACACACACACACACACACACACACACACACACACACACACAGACACACACACACACACACACACACACTCTCTCTCTCTCTCTCTCTCTCTCTCTCTCTCTCTCTCTCTCTCTCTCTCTCTCTCTCTCTCTCTCTCTCTCTCTCTCTCTCTCTCTCTCTCTCTCTCTCTCTCATAAGGGAGACACACTTATATTTACTCACCAAACAGTTTGACGTAGAAGACATATTAAGTGTGTCACGTTAGGTGGTGGACAGGTGAGGCGAAGCGGCGTGCGTTGGGGATTGTTAAGGTGGATGGGGGGGGGGGGGGCGGGGTGCGAGGTAGTTAGGGGGCGCCGGGGGGACAGGGTGCGGCATCGGCAGTCTGGTCTCAACTACTGGAGGGTGTGTACGTACGTGTCCCGTTTGTGTATCGCTCGTGTTGTTACCTCATACACTGTGGTGGTGAAGAGGGAAGGGATAGTGTGTGTGTGTGTGTGTGTGTGTGTGTGTGTGTGTGTGTGTTAGGAGTTATAATGTTTATTACTATTATTACAAGTCTACATATCTATAAATTGAATGGTTTCGAGAAATGTGCATATGAGTGTGTGTGTGTGTGTGTGTGTGTGTGTGTGTGTGTGTGTGTGTGTGTGTGTGTGTGTGTGTGTGTGTGTGTGTGTTGGTTGGTTGGTAGGTATGTCAAGTGAGACGTTCCAAGTACTCCCAATATTAATAACACATTTTTTGGTGTTGTTTGTGTTGTTAGTTTCGTGAGTTGTGTTTGTTATAGCCTCCAATCATCGCCTCAGTTGTTGTCACTTTCCTATACGTCCATCCCAGCCGCGTGTCCTATCAACAACCTTACGAAACAGATTCAATCCTATCTATACCAAAATCGAATCAGTGTCCATATTTTACTTGTGTTCAAATTGTAATAGTATTGAGATTAAGACAGTAACCTAAATTGAAGAAACAGTCAATATTTAAAAATTGTATTCACTCTACTTAACACGTGTCCAATCTCAAATAACAATATCCAAAATATGAATACTTTTGGTTATACAAGTTTCAGTATATTTAAGTTATCAATGTTTTTAGTACTATAGGCTGTGGTTGAGATGTTCACAATGTTCTTTTCTTATGTAGTAGGTAAGGTATGGCAGTGTACTAGTTTTTGAAGGTCTTGATGTGGTAATAATCTGGAAGAAAAGAGACGATTAGATGTGTATGTTAAGTTAATGGAGTTTGCGTCCCAAGTTTTGCAGATTTTGAGGTGTGTGTGTGTGTGTGTTTAGTGGAATGAGTGGGCAGTAAGATCCGCTAAACCTCCCATTCCTCCTCCTTTTCCTCCTTCTCCTCCTCCTCCTCCTCCAGTTGCATTACGTCATCTAAATACCAAGCTAACCTTTATATCTCAGCTCTTCTTGGATTAACCTGTGTTCCGAGGACGAGGAGGAGGAGGAGAAGGAGGAGGAGGGTTGTTCTTTCCATCTTTTCTTTCTCATTCTATTTTCTTTTCTACCTCATTTACTTCTCCTTATCTCCTTTTTCCTCCAACTCTTGCATACTTTTTTTTCCTTTCATTTGTTAGTCTTTCCCTCTTCTCCACCTCTCCCATCTATCAACTTTTTTATTTCTACATTTGTTTATTTCTTCTTACTCTCTCTTTCCATCCCCTTCTTTTTTCCCCCATCTCCATTCTCTCCCCTCCTCATACCCTTTCTCACTTCCTCCTTCCTCCCTTTCACCACTCCCTTTCCCCTACTATTCCTTCTCACCCCTATCCATATGCCCCCCTCCACTTCCCCTCTTTTCCCTCTCTTCACCGCGGCAATGTCTGAGGGGTGGAGGCGCGGTGGAGAGGCGTTCATTCCACGTGTTTTAGTAAAGGGAGGTAGAGTGGAGATGAGGGAGGAGGATGAGGGGAGACGCTTTACTTAACATGTGTGTAACTTCTATAACAAAAACATCACTACTACTACTACTACTACAACTACTACTACTACTACTACTACTACTACTACTACTACTACTACTACTACTACTACTACTTCTTTTATCTCCACAACAACAAAGAGTCACACACACAGTCTCGTTGGGTCAATGGCCGTCTCTTCCAAGTCACGAAGCGAAACACGCATCGTTTCGATTTATTTTTATGTACCAGATTACCTCTTTCTCTTCTTCCTTCTCCTCCTCCTCCTTTCTTCTTCCCGTCATTTTCTTTTCATTTCCTAGTCTTCTTTCACTTCGTCCTTGTCCTCATTCTCCATCACATGTTTCTCCTCCTCCTCCTCCTCCTCCTTCTCCTTCTCCTCCTCCTCCTCCTCCTCCTCGGTCGGGGTGGCGATATTTGCGTGTTTATACCGCGGCACTATGGCGACGGCGAGCATCACACGAACCTTTGTCTCTGATCGATGTGCATGTGGTGTGCGGTAGGTTGCTGTCGTGTGTGTGTGTCCATCGTGAGAACCCCGAGAAGGCGTTTGAGAGTTGCGGGGATGAGGTGACCGCTGCGTGTGAGTCCAGGGGCCAGACCCCTCCACCCACGCCCCGACCACCATACCCCTAGTGTCGTCACGGGATCGCACAAGACCTATCACAAACATGGTGGAACGCCGAGCCAACCGCCGCGGGGACTCTCCAGGCTCGCGGGAGTCTGTCAGATCTGGCGGCTCCTCGCAAGGTTCCGAGGGTCTCAATAGCAGCAAGGGCTTCACAGGACACAGCACTTTGCCCTCCTCCAGCGAAGGGTATGTATGGGGCGAGGCAGGACCAGTGAAATGATAATGGTATTTGGCCAGAATTGGGTATTGCATGTTCTCTTTTCTTGCAATTAATGAGTGCATATAGAGGTGTAGAGGGGTGAGGAAGGGGTGGTATGGGTGGGGTGCTGTTTCTTGACGTGAAGGTAGATTTATTGGTGTTCTAGATTTGTGTTGTGTGCCTATTTTTTCGTGGCGTGTATCATGAGTGCCACATATCGCTTGTCTTTTGTTCAGATGCTAACAAATGGGGAGATTAATGGGGAGATTCGCTTGGTAAATATAAAAGATGGATGACGGCTCAGCTGGGTCCTTGGGTCGTCCATCACTTTAGACTCTCCATTAGGATAGCACAAATTGGTGGCAGCGGTGGGATGCAAACAAATGGTAGAGGCTATTAAGTCATTCTTCAAGCTTGTCCTGGAGATATTATTGGGTCCTGCTTACACACACACACACACATACACACACACACACACACACACACACACACACACGCCCACTAGCAGTCACGCAATCTCCACGGTCATGCGAGTCGCGTTTATCCATTATCTCTCATTAATCAATCATCTGTTACGTGCCAGCTTACGATGGTGCTGCGTGTAAGACTTAGAAGCTCCCAACTCTGTGATTCATGCGACCTTGATGAAAGTTACGTGTATTAACTTTTTTGCCAAAGCGTCCGGTAAACGTTGGATAATTTACATCCAGCACATCAGGCCTCGTTTTGCTGAGGTGCTGCCGTGGTGAAACGAAACACGTGAGGACTGTGGTATGTTTCATTTCAAGACAGTTTTAGATTTCAAAGAGTTATGTTGTTGTTATTACCATAATCATCCTTATAAGTTGTCGTGTTTTCCGCATGGTAGGATCAGCAATGACAAACAACTACGAGCAATGCGTGACTTTCCTGCAGAACCTCAAGGAAAAAAACAAAACCCAGAATGATTGACTGTTAGGCCCAGCTCAAGGATTTATGTCAAGGTCACATTGATACAAATTGATGCATAATGGAGGCTCAAATAGCGATAATCCAAAACCAGGAGCACGACATCAGACATCATTGATTACCTCACCAACCGACCATATCCTGATAACACCAGTTCTTCCTCCCCCTTACTCTTCCTAGGATTGGGGAACGCTACTATAGGGATCACTATAGGGTGCAAAAGCTACATGACGTATTTTGACATTTCAATTCCTACATTTCTGAAACTTTAATAACATCATACATAGTCAATTTATATTTGGTGTGTATGTATAGCACAGCTGCAAGAACCTGTATGTACGTAGTACCTATACAACAGCAACGCGAACTAATTATTTTGTGTTTACGTGGGTTGCTGAGGATCGATCGTCTTTGAGTGTCCATTCATCACCTTCCTCTGTGTTGATCGTCCCCTAGACACAGGTGGGGGGCGGGCGGGGGTGGGCGGAGGGACTAAGGAAGGGGTGGGGACGTTATTGGGTACATAGGTGTATGGTGGGCGTGGTGGACATTGGTGTGAGGTTATGGGTGGGTAGTGAGTGGGTGGTTCTATGCTGTTTGGGATGCTGTTTTGTAGAGTAATGTGTTATGTGCTATGAGCTGTTTTATCTAGTGTGCTGAACATGTTAGATAAACCTTTTTGTATTCTATTTTATTTGCACTATGATATAAGCCTAAAGTTAGAAAATATGTAATAAGATTAAAGCTTGATTATTGCTGCCTCTTAAACTACATACATACTTATAAACAACAGAAAACCTTGAAAAGAGTAGTATTATAGGCTGTATTGTGCTATTATAGTAATTTATGATGTGTTGTGATGATATCTTAATAATTTGTTGTATTAGTTTGTGATGTCTCGTGATGCTGCATGTTCTGTGCTGTTTCACGTCACTCTAATACCTCTACTGTGCTGCTGCCCTAGTGCTGCACTGACCCACTTACTCCTCTTCATAGATATTTAAATAGATGAATAGATTAATAAATATATAAGTTAGTAAATGAATATAGTAAATAATACATGCTGTTTCCTGGTACTTTGCTTGCTGCAGAATTTAATGATGCTGTAATACAATGCTGTTAAGTCCTGTATTATGAAACTTAAATTATGCTGTTAGGTTATGTGTTATAAGTAGTGCTGTTATCATGCTATTATGCTGTTAAGTTGTGTATTATGCTAATGCTGCAATGAAACTTAGGTTATGCTGTTATGCTGTAACCGTGCTTGTCTCTGCTGCAGGATGGGGTCAGCCTCCTCCTTGGACCAGACCATGACCCGCTCCCTGGGGTCACGAGGCTCCCTCTGTGACGAGGCGGCAGACGAGTGTGACAACATCAATGTGGTGGTGAGGTGAGTGTGTGTGTGTGTGTGTGTGTGTGTGTGT
>JAXIVD010001515.1:75000-83363 GCA_036785275.1 Cancer borealis | reverse complement strand
CCCCTTCTCTTTCCTCCTCTCCCCTGTCCTCCCCTTCCTCTCCCCTTCTCCTTCCTTCCCCTCTTACGTCTTATTAAGCTTCCGTCTCGCTTTCTCATTTCCTCCCCTTCGTCTATCTTTCTTAAACATCTCTTGCAGTCTTTTTTGTCATGACTTACGTTTGTATAATATAAGAATAAAACCATCACTGTTTCTCTCTGTCTATCTGTGTAGTTATAGTTAGACAGTTACATATCATTAACTATTTTATATGTTTTGTTCTTAGTCTGTCTCTTTGTCTTCCCTTTCATCGTTCTTTATTACTTGGAGGTGAAAGAGTCAAGTGAATGTCATCAGAGTCGTGTTAGTCCCGTAGATTTTATCATTGGAAGGTGAAATTGTGGTTGCATAATGCGTAGAGTTTTACCTCCAAGTGGGTTTGGTCCTGTTGGTCAGTCAGTCAGTGCAGGGAATTCTTTCATCTTTTTTACACTTGTAATCATTATATTTTTCATCGTACAAAACAAAGCATAACTTCACATGGGAATATACTATGAAAAGTACTCATCATAAACTTCACTTAGATAATGGTACTACCTTTTTTTATACCTTCCATCATTATTTTGTGTTTATTCTTCATCATTTTATTCTTCATCATACATAATCTAACCTAACCTAAACGTAACCTAACCTAACCTAACCTAACTTAACTTAACCTAACCTCACCTCACCTCACCTCACCTCACCTCACCTCACCTCACATAGTTACCTTCCTGATGCTGAGACTGTGTTATGTTGTCTTCAGATCAAGCTGGTGAACATCCGCTGTGAAGACATTGTGGACGGAAACCCAAAACTGACCCTCGGTTTGATATGGACCATCATCCTCCACTTCCAGGTAAGTCATCATCCCTCTCCACGGAACTGATAATGTGTCTCGCTGCCATATATCTTTTTACCGTCTCGTGTTGATCAGTTACCGGTGAGAGAGAGAAAATAAGAAAGAAAAACAGAAAGATAGAAAGACAGATAGAAAAACAATCAATCTCGCTCACATTTCACTGATTAAAAAAAAGACTGAAATCCATCACACCACGAACGCTAACTTTTTCCCTGCCATGCCGTGTGCTGCTTCCACTCAAGCGTCTCACAACAATGCGTTCCCAGGGTGTGTTGGGCGGGGAAGCGTCTGTCAAGTAATTTTCCAGCTTAATAGGTTCTTGCGGGTAGGAACAGTTACGTGAGGCGTGAAACATGGTTGTCGTTCACCGTAGAATTTTGTTGAAATTTTAAAACCCATGATTTTGTTGAGTTATGTTTGTTAGTGTTGAATATTCTTTTCTCTTAGTTCATTTGGACATCAATTTGGTATATATTCATGGTTATATATTTAATAGTGACTATTTTATATATTAATTGCTTTAAATGGTTCTTTTTTATTACGTTTTTTATTGCCCTTGGCCGGCTTTCCAATAGAATGAAGAAAAGTAGTTTAATATATATGGTTTAAGTAAAGATAAGACTGTGTATATCATTGATCTAATCAGGTATTATATATACACACACACGTGGCTTTCTATCACGATATCAAGAAGTTGTTTTGATTTACTGGTAGTCAAGAAGGAAAGGCCTGGAAGTCAGTCAGTCAGTCAGTCATATGTGTGTGTGTGTGGTTAAGACTGATGGCTTGGTTTGGCTTGGCTTGGCTGGACGGGGTCACGCACGGCTTGTTACGAAAGGACTTGAGTGTCGTGACTTCAGCGAGGCGAGGACCCAGCCTGTCTGCCTCTCACACATCATACCTCCTCGATCAAAAGTTTCACTGGATAAGATATAGTCGCACTTTGTTTATATAAATGTGAATAAGTTTGGCAAAGTTTTCTGTTTAGGATTTTTCTTTTTTCTTTATACTCCGTGAGCCTGGTATATTGTTCTCTATTGTGCTATGTATTTACTCTCTTTATTTATTTATCTGTATCTCTACCGTTCTCTCTGTTTTTCTATCTATCCATATTCAGTAGTTTATCCCTATTTCTTTCTTTATCTATCTATCTATCTATCTATCTATCTATCTATCTTACTCTTTCTGTCCATTAAGTTGATTCACCTATGTGTATTATGTACTTCTACGTACCATCCACGTAGTACAAGATGCTGTAGCTGCTCAGAGTGAGTCATGAAGGTAAGTGATGAAATTAATGAGTCACACGTATTAGGTTAAGTCAGGTTATAATGTATTGAATAGGAAAGAGGACTGGTAACTGATCACCATCCTTAATACCCTAAACAAAAATCATTAAAAAAAATCTATCAATTCTTTCATAGCTTTCACACGTCTACATTATCTATTTTACCAAATAAAGACTAGTATAACAGTGAGATTCGTACCCTTGACGTGCGTGGGCGTGGGCGTAGCGAGGGCGTGACCATGAAGGAAAGGGAAAGTACTACCGAGGAGGGTGACCTTTGAGGAAGCTTCATACCAAGTTCCAGGAAGATGATTTGTCCTCTTGGTATTCAGAGCCTTATAAGGGAAGAAGGGAAAGGGAGCAGCAGGGTCGATCCAGTACCTGCTCGGGGGTGTGATGGCGCCACGAGCTCGCCACTTCAAGGGTTCTTAATACTATGCTTCCCTTAACCCAGAGATCAGCTTCCTATATATACACGACATGAATATAGAACTTTCTTACGCTGTGACTTATGAGACGTAAAGTTGTGAGTCTTATCAATGACGTCACTCCTTGAATAACAACATTAATCCCCCCCTTTGGCGTGTTTGAGGTGACGTCACGCCTCAGACCGCCTCGGGACCAGCCACACAAAGGACTTCATACTGAGCTGTGTGTGTGCGGGGGTGAGGTGGCTTACCGGCCCAGGACGCTCGGAGGGCCGGGAAGGGAAGCCTCGGGTCTGGGATGGGATGGTGGCCGATGCTGCTAAATTTGGTGAGGGTGGATTTAACAAGGCTTAGTTAAATGTAATTGGTGTGGATAAATCACGGATAACAGTGTAGAAAGGTAGTTATATTGGCTAATGTTTACTTTGCTCAACGGTGATTATAGTTTAGAAATGAGGAGCAGCATGTTTTAAGTATAGTATTTAGGTGAGTGAGAGTAATGGAGAGTTGTCTGTAAGCATCTTTAAGGAGCGAAGTAAGATTAGGAAAGCTCAGTAAACAAAGGAAGGAGAGAGAGAGAGAGAGAGATTCACAGGAAGACGGAGGTTCAGGGCTGGCGAAATTTTAAGACTGGTGGGGCTGGCGGAGCTGGTAAGACTTCAGGGCTGACAGGAGATGCAGGGTTGGCGTGGCGAGGCTTCAGGTCAGGCGAGGAGGTGAACAAGTGGCTGTGTGAAGAGGAAATATTCGAGATGTGAAGTCACGTGATGAGGTGCAGCCAAACCTGTCTGTCAGTGGCTGAAATAAATCTGCTTCTTGCTATTTTATTATACATTAACGTGTGTTTTACAGTGTTTTGTAATGTTGACAGGTGTTAGGTGGGGATGAGCAACCTTTAGTCTTTCCTTATATAGATTATTGATGTATACGTAGTTTTGCACAAGACTTACTTCATTCTCACCTTCGCGTTTCTCACATGAATTGTATCTAGCAAGTTTATCAAGTAAATAAATAATATTAAAATCACCGTTTATAGTCGTACTGATTGGGTAAAGTTATTTTTTTACGTTATTGTTTTTAGTGGCAATGAATTAGAAGAGGGAACTGTAACTGAGAAAATAATAATAATAATGATGATAATAATAATAATAATAATAATAATAATAATAATAATAAAGATATAAAGGTCTTGGCTGATAACTCACAAGTGCCGTTTACTCTGACCAATTAGCGATCAAAGTGTTGGTAAATGCGCATTGAATATAAAAAAAGCATCGTCATCAACAGCAGCACTACTCTAATATCTTGGTCATGTTATAAAGAAATAATAACAACAAGTACATCCATATATACACAACCAATAACATTCATAGACATTCAAATCTCATGTACGTAACTGTTTGACATTACAACTTTATCCTGCTTCCTTCTCTTAGCACCTCAGTATTATGTTGTATATTCTCTCCCTGGGGCACGCACACATCAGTTCTCCCTTTCACTCCTTCCTCCTCCCTCTCTCCCTCCCTCCCTCGCACACTCGACCCAGAAATCAACCTTAGTATATAGTTTCTTAGATATTGATTTTTATTATGATTTTCTGAAGAGTATCGCGTCGGAGTGTAAAGTAATAAGTTAGTTAATATGTTAAAGGAAGGTTTGGTGTTCTATATAATTGGGGTTGTTCACTATAGGGATGTAGAGGCGACTGTATATATGGTGTAGATTATCAAGTATAGTGAACCAACTGAACATTGAAGACTGTCTTAGTTTTAGTTGTCCCTGTCTGTCTGTCTCTGTTTATCTGTCTCTGTCTACCTCTATCCATTTGTCTCTGTCTTAATTGTTTTCTCTCTATTTATCAAGCTATCTATCTAACACACACACACACACACACACACACACACACACACACACACACACACACACACACACACACACACACACACACACACACACACACACACACACACACACACACACACACACACACACACAGTAGGTTAGTGTGGGCGCCCTGGGTGTAGTGTAGGATAGAGACAGATGGTTAAATTTAGTCATGGAAGAAGAGACACACGAAGACTGAACGCCCACTTGAAAATGAAGTGTTTTTGTGAGGTTGAAGCCGCGTTGAGGCGAGAAGCTGTTTTCTAGAGTTGTCGGCACGTGGGCGGAGCTTCCCGGCCACGCCCACGCCCACGTCCAGCCACGCCCTTGAGGATGCCGAAACCTTCTATTATTTTAACGTGTATCTTGGGTGTTGCTCCCTCGGCCAGGTGTTGACAGTGAAGTTTTAGCATACCTGATGGATTTTTTTTTCCTTCTTCACCACTACGTTAGATACCTTTTTTTTCCGGGGTAAGGTGGGGTAGGGAGGGTATGGCGGAGTGTATATATAGTATGCATCTAGTGTTTGTTAAAATTGTCGCGTCCTTCGTAGGGTGTAAACATACCTACCTCAAGGACGGAGGGAGAGAGAGAGAGAGAGAGAGAGAGAGAGAGAGAGAGAGAGAGAGAGAGAGAGAGAGAGAGAGAGAGAGAGAGAGAGAGAGAGAGAGAGAGAGAGAGAGAGAGAGAGAGAGAGAAAGAGAAAGAAAGAGACACATCAAGGTGTACTCCTACTTGCTTTGATTTAGAAAGGTTACTGTAGTTACCTGAGAGATTGTATACCTGGCTTTACCTTCCTTCCTCGTCCAGGTGTACTTTAAGGGCGGGGCTATAGAACTTTTTATGGGCGTGTGGGTAAAGGGTCAGTATGTCGCAAGGGGGGGAGGGGGATAGGGTTAGGGTGAGGACTTTCCTACCCCCATACCCTAGTACCCTAATATCCCAGTACCCCCCGCGATGGGCGTGTGGGCGTCAGGAGCAGCTGGTGCCGGCGCCTGCCTCGAGTTTGCTTACTCCTCACCTTATTAGGGTACCCCGCCCACACCTGTGCCCGCCTCTCACCAAGGGCGCCCACACACAGCAGGCCGAGGCAACTTTCTCCCCTTACTGTCTTATATAACGAGGTTCGAATGGTGTTGTGGGCGGGGATGGGAGAAGGTCCGCCCATCCGTCTGATAACACCCATAGACTAGTGTGGGCGGTGGCTGTGTGACGCAAACACACACACACACACACACACACACACACACACACACACACACACACACACACACACACACACACACACACACACACACACACACACACACACACACCTGGACTCTTAATAACTTACTAGGTCCTCTCTATAAAAAAGCATTACCCATTACCCATTTTCTTCCATCACCACACCCATTACGTGCCCATCTGACTACTATGATACCCACCACATACCCACCACATACCCACCACATACCCTCCTCATACCGTTCTTATACCCTTCGTCACCTGGGTCTATCTAATGTATTGTGCACACATCGAGACACCTGTGCTAATTACCTGTGTGTGTGTGTGTGTGTGTGTGTGTGTGTGTGTGTGTGTGTGTGTGTGTGTGTGTGTGTGTGTGTGTGTGTGTCTGACTCAAGGGAAAGGAGAAAAGGGTCGAGGTTGAATGAGTTAGGAAATTGGAATTATTTATAGGTAATCAAGGAAGGAGAAGCTTTATAGAAAAAATAATTTGGAAAGTTTCAGTTTGTGTTTATTGTGAAAGGAGGAGAGATTATTAATTGAGATTTTGTTAAGGAAAAAGAGAGAAAAAATAAGCCTAGTTAATTAAAAGAAAAAATGAGAGATAAATAAATAGAGAAATAAATAAATGAATGGATAGAGAGAGAGAAGGAAAAAAAAAGAGAAAGAGAGAGATTCATTAAGATGGAAAATTTATATCAAGAAAAATACACAATGCAGTAAATTATATAGTAAACACGACAATTAATTCAATACTAAAAAAAAAAACTTAAACTGCTGTAAATTCCAAGGTTTAAAACGGTTTGTGAAGTGAAAGAAAATGTAGTTTGGCACGAAGAGAAAACTGATACTTGAAAGAGGTGTGGGTAGAGGACACGTACAGTACATGATGAAGCATAATTCACTGTATATGGGCGTGCTGAGAGAGAGAGAGAGAGAGAGAGAGAGAGAGAGAGAGAGAGAGAGAGAGAGAGAGAGAGAGAGAGAGAGAGAGAGAGAGAGAGAGAGAGAGAGAGAGAGAGAGAGATTTTGTGAATTCAATATATATTTTATGAAGTATTTATCATATTAGAACAGTTACACCTAAATAATGTAACTTTAAACCTTCATCTCTCATTAATATTTAAATGAAGACAAAAAAAAGAGAGAGAAAAACCACACTCATACATATATTCCACTCTTATTAAATACCAGTCGTCTAGTATTTATCTGATTCTACTCCTACACATTCACCGCCTCTACTCCAGACAAACGTAACCTGTTCTCTTGTCTCGTCCCACGCGGCTCCCGGGCCCTCACCCCTTCACCTCCCTTGGCCCTCGTTAAGCTGACAAAACATTCACCTTGAGTACATCGAAATCAAAAGGGAGACTGGAGAAAAGTGAAAATTAGTGCAGGTGGTCATAATAATAAACACCTTGACATGTACTCTCCTCCCACACGTACTAGATAAGATGCTGCCACGCCACGCACTCCCTCTTAGTCTGTGGGTGGACGTAATGGGCTGTACACTATAATTATAGGTATCAGGTCTATTTTCTTTCTTGCTTGCTTCCTTGCTTGCTTGCTCGTTGGGTTCGCTTGTCTAACTGCAGTGTCGATGCTGAGAACAGAATAGAGGTTGTGATGAGATTAACTAGACAGGTTAACCCCATAAATACCTTAGGGGAAATAACATGCTGTGTAGGATTTGAATGCGTTTCTGCAACTTTTCCAGACGTGAACACCAATTATGACTTCCAGGTTGCGTGTTTATTAAAGACAATGGCGTTGCAAAATATAGAAACGCGTAATGCTTTTAATTTCTTATCATTTTCATGCAGATTCGCTGGAAAGAGAGAGAGAAGAAAAAAAGTTATTGATGTGTTTGATAATGTTTTCCCTTTAGTGTGTGTGAAAGGTCGAAGGGAAAGCGGTAAATATAAGGTTTAGTGATCCTTGGTGAAGCTGCTTGACAGGTGGAGATGATGTGAGGATGCGAGACTTGAGTTGAGGAGGAGGAGGAGGAAGAAGAAGAAGAAGAAGAAGAAGAAGAAGAAGAAGAAGAAGAAGAAGAAGAAGAGGAGGAGGTACCGTCAGCGTGATAGAGGTGCAAATGAGAGTGCACGCTGCGGGTACTTCTATCTTCTCGTAACATTGACACAACACATTAACTTAATTCACACACGCCGTCACCCTTGTGTTGATGAGCGTCTGTCCAGCCACCGTCACCACCTGGCTTCACCTGCACGCCCTCCCCTCCCCTCCCCCACGTCACGACCATGCCCATAACGACATACATATATAGACACGACTTAGTACATAAACTTTACCGAAAAGTCTCGATGTTTTTAAAATGGAAGAATGTGAGGGAGTAGCTTTGCAGTGTAGGTGTATGTGTAGGACTTGGTGGTGGTGGTGGTGGTGGTAGTGTGGGGGAGGGGAGAATGTCTGAGAGTGGGCGTGGGCGGCGTGTGGTCGTGGGTGTGGGCGTCAGAGGTGTGTAGGTCGTTGAGGTGTGGGAGAGTGAGGCCCCTTGGTGAGTGACACTGGGAATGACCGTGTAGGGGAAGGAGATGTGATGTCTATGGGACACCTGGGATTGTTTCTTTGCTTTTCCCATGCACCGTCTGTGTCCTCACCTGTGTGGAGGATGCTTGGGGTCGTCAGGGGGGGC
>JAXIVD010001515.1:0-70000 GCA_036785275.1 Cancer borealis | reverse complement strand
GGAGGCTGCTAGGCGTCAGTCACGGGAATACAGAAGCCTCGGCATCATTTACTTGTCAGGGTTGTAATGGTGAAGATAATTTAACTCCTGTGCGGCGCGGCGCCTTTTCGTTTTTCCTTCCCTTGTAGTTATCTCTTCCCCTTCTCTTCATTTGGTTGTAGTTAAGGAAGGCTAGAGTGACATTCCCTTCTCTTCCCTTCTCCCCCCTTCCCCTCCCTTCTTCTTGAGTGATGAAGGGCCGGAGTGAAAGTAGGCAGTAGAGACTTGAGACAGTGTACACCGCCTTAGTTACAACAGATGAAGCCTAACAGGTGGTGGACAGTATTGGGAGACACACCTGTTGGCTTTACTCTATCATTGCTTCCGTTGCTTTGAAGAGTCCAGTCCATGTTAAAGATCCTTAGGAAATAATAATAATAATAATATAGTTTTCCTATTTCGTTATATACATACATAATGAATTGTCTTGCGAGTAATGCGGTTTTTACACGTTTATTTATTATTTTTTTGAGGGTAGGCAATTATAATGAAAATTTGATAAACTTAAGATGTTAAATTTCGTATATCATCCCGGCGTCGTGTATGTCTCAAGGTTACACGTGCCAGGCGGTGGGAGGCGTGTAGGGTGGCGGGTGAGGCAGGCACGGGACACTAGGCAGGTAGAGGTGAGGCTGGTGAGGGTGTCCTGGGGTGGGTGGGTGAATGGGGAAGGTCAGTGTCTCCTTTCTACCCACTCTTCACCTCCCTCACCCCAGCTGGTTAGGTTTTTACGTGGGGTGATGCGGGACGTAGGGAAGGAAGAGTAGGGATGCAAGGTTGGGTGAAGGGAGGCTAATCAGAGTGTGGATGGTCTTGATCGTGACCTTATTGTTAGTGGGGCGACCTTGATGATGTCACCCTCGCTTGCCGGACGTGGAGATGGGGTGAGGTAGGTGGTAGGTAGTGGTGGTGGTGGTAAGTAGTGGTGGTGGTGGTGGTAGGTGATTGCTGTAACTGCCTCGCTGCTTTCTCCTCGCCGCCCCAAGCACTCACTGGTTACCTGCAAGAAAGGTGTACAGCTGTTTTCTTTGACCTCTTTGTTGTGACTTTGATTTCAAGGGTAACTACTTCGATTTATACGACTATTATGAGGGTAATTGTATGTATAGCTGTCTATGGCGGGATGATGGTCATTTGATACAACTAATTTGATTGTGGTTGTATATAGAGATGAAGTAGAAAATCTATAATTACCAGAAAAAAACCGAGAGATCAATGACCAGACTGAAAATGATGTCAATTTTCTCAACGTTTAACCGAACTTTCCACTCACTTCACACCATCACTTCACTTCACACCACATCACTTCACTTCACACCTCATGGTAGTTGATACATGTCATTCATTCATTCATTCACATCTCCCTTTTATCTGCCGTGAACGAACCTTGACCTACAGACACACACACACACACACACACACACACACACACACACACACACACACACACACACACACACACACACACACACACACACACTCCCCGCCACCACAAACTTGATCGTCTGATAAAAGATAAAAATCACTTCAATTTCCACACAAAACTTCGGGAACCCAGAAGGAAAATCAATAAGAGTCACTCAGTTCCCTTATTTACTAACCCTGTAGAGGTTAAAAAAAAAATGCATCTTGGTGGCTATGCACTGTTATAGATATTTCAAAGTAGAATGACCTTAAATATCTCTTATCTTGTTTAATTTGAATATACGTAACTTTGCTTGGCCTTTTAAATGGGTCTATTTGTATCGTAATATGACTGGTTAAAAAAAAAAAAAATTATAGAATCATCGAAGGCTCCACGCACGCCCCTGCAGGCACTCCTCCCTTCCTTGCTGTCTTGGAGGAGCGACAGGAAGGCACGGGTCACGGGAGGAGGAGGAGGAGAAAGGGGAGGAATAGGTGTAGGAGGAAGCCTGACTTGTGGTGTGGGGCGGAAGTAACGGTGGCAGGGTCAGCGAACCGTCTCACGCCTCCCTTCCACACTCCTCCCCTGCACTGTGTTTCCTCCTCCTAACCCTGCCTATATTTCCTCCTACCCATACCGCCTTATCTCTTGGCTTCTCTACCTCCTTTCCCTCCCTGTACTAGCCGTGTCCCTCTTCTCCCTTCCTCGCATTTACCTCTAGGGCTTCCTCTTCCCTCCTCTCTCTCCTCCCTTCCGTCCCTCTCCCTTCCTGCTCTTCCTCCTTCCTCTAATGGGTTCACTCAAGCGGGTTTCCTAGACTTGGCTCACCTGGACAGTAGTTGTTAATAAGCTGGTTCACCTGTGTTCAGAATTTTTTTTTTTTTTTTTTTAATCATGTAAATTTTTTTTTGTTATTTAATGTTTTAGAATTTTTATTATTTTTTTCATTCTTGTTATTTACTTGGTTTTCTGGTGTTTTTTTTTCGTAGCTACAAGTTTTCTTTCCCAGTGGTCAGTATCGATGCGGATGTTGGATGTAGTAATAAAAAAAAATAAAAAAAACTTCAAAACTTCCTCGGAGATGTTGAAAAAAAAAAAAAAATTAAATAAATCCGTCAAAATAAACGCCACAAAAATATATATACAATAGAAAAAATATGTGAGACGTGACGGTCATGAAGTATTGTGACGCTCTGTTTATCCTGTCTTGCTAAACATTTTCTGATCTGTTATTCTTATTATTCATTATTGTCTCAACATCACTAGTTTCCTCTTCTTAATCTATTTCCCTGGAAGTTAAGCTAAGTGGATGATATATTTGTGGTCTCTGGGGGTAGGAAAGAGTGGATTTAAGGGGGCACTAAGGGAAAAATAAGAGGTTTGTTACTGATTAACTATAACTTCTATCTCTCTCTCTCTCTTTCTCTCTCTGCGACCTTCACATCTCTATTATAATCTCATACACGTGGTAGCTGCTGTCTCCTGTCTCCTGTCTCCTGTCTCCTCCTTGCATTGTTGACTTTCAAACACCAACAACAACAGTAGTCTCAGTGTGGGTGAATTTCCATTATGTGGTTAAACTTTTATTTTCTTATCGCTACAAACTGAAGAAGAATTATGTGAATTATACGTTTCTCTTCCTTTTTCCTTCCTCTTCCTTTTTTTTTTTTGTGTGTGTGTGTGTGTGTGTGGGTGTGTGTGTGTGTGTGTGTGTGTGTGTGTTTCCTCCCTCCGATAATAATGGTGATGTCATGTAAGCAAAGGTTGAGGTGCGCCAGAGGGAAAAGGCCAGAGTACCGTCACTTGCATGCTCCTCCTCCTCCTCCTCCTCCTCCTCCTCCTCTTCTTCCTCCTCCTCCTCCTCCTCCTCCTCCTCCTCCTCCTCCTCCTTCTTTTCCTCCTCTTACTCGTCTTCGTCTTCGTCTCGAGCACAAAATATAAATAAACATACATTTTCATCAAAAGCTAATGATTGAAACCTTGACTACCTTGAATTCCTGTTCGTTTTTTTTTTTTTTTTTTTACAAATTTTCCTATGTTTAGTTAACGTGAGGATCTGTCTTTACGTCACTCTTAAATACATATTAACAGTGTTGACGGTTAAGTATTGGTTATGTCACTCTGAAACGCTGAGGAATATCACGCTTGAAAGTTTTGCTAAATGTGACACAGACGAGGAAAAGATAATTGTAAGAGTGAGTGATTTTAAAAAGCTTTCAAAAATGGTGGGTTTTTTAATATGTGTGTGGTGTGTGTGTGTGTGTGTGTGTGTGTGTGTGTGTGTGTGTGTGTGTGTGTGTGTGTGTGTGTGTGTGTGGTATGTGGTGGAGGGGAAAAAAACATAGTGGTATAGTAAGAAGGAAAATTAGGGTGTTGTGTAAAGGAGAGGGAAATGTGTGTGTGTGTGTGTGTGTGTGTGTGTGTGTGTGTGTGTGTGTGTGTGTGTGTGTGTGTGTGTGTGTGTCACGGTGTCATTAACCTGGACTCCTATGAAAACAGCGCTATTTATATTGCAATTGTTGGTTTTTAAAGTCTAACTATTCTAATTATTATTCAACGGCTGAGTTAAAAGTTGGCACGAATACGAATGCTATTTACTTGTCAGTGATAATTTTCAGAGTCTAGAGAGTGTGAAGCTGTACGTAGTGTTAATTTAATATATATGAAGAAAGGGTAGTGTGTGTGTGTGTGTGTGTGTATGTGTGTGTGTGTGTGTGTGTGTGTGTGTCAGTGTGTGTGTCAGTGTGTATGTGAGTGCGAGACTTGTTTAAAATTCTATTCTGGCTGATGATCACGTGCTACTACATTTGTGTTCTCTCTCTCTCTCTCTCTCTCTCTCTCTCTCTCTCTCTCTCTCTCTCTCTCTCTCTCTCTCTCTCTCTCTCTCTCTCTCTCTCTCTCGCTAATCATTCACTTCCTCTCTATTTCCATTCATCTACTTTCCTTTCCTGTTGTCCTGTCACTGTTGCCGTAGTAAACGAGGACACACACTTACATAATATAAAGAGGTCTATTTATACCCAACACTAAGACCTCTAACGTCACCTCTTTCTTTCTTTCCCTGCAACACCACCCATTATAACCATCCTTTCTTCCCTTCCCCTTCCCGTCACCCACTATCACCTCCACAACCACACATTTCTCCTCTCTATTACGTACCACCACCCTTCTACCATTCACTCATCTCGTGCCACCCCCACCACCACCACTAGCAGCATCTCTATGAATGGATACGCTCCTAATTTGCAGGGTTTTTTATGTCAGCACTAGTTGTGGGGTGGGTTAAGGGTAGGGTAGTGAGGCGAGACTCTACAAGGTCATTCCTCCCCACACAGACCGTCCCACTAGTCCAAGCAGACTTAATAATAATAATTCATGTTAAGTAATGTCAGCATGGAAAAGATGGTCTGACTAGCAACGATTATTTATTTATGTTTTCCTATTTGCGCACGTATAAAGTTATTGGTGTACACATATAATTACTTAGAATGGTAAAGAAATATATTTTTACACCATTCATGAATCTAATGTAAAGAGACAAGCGTAACATCTTAGTAAACATCACATCCTCTCCCCTGAATGAAGCTTCCTCTCAGGGTCACGTGCTCTTACACTATCATATTCTCGAGTTATTGCAAGATACTGTATGTCTTGAGAGTCTCGTCTGCCTGGCCGCCCGCGGCCCACCACCCAAGCTAAACCGGACCCTCCCAGACGCTTGCTTAGTCAACACTCGAAGAAATGTCGTACTGGATACTCAATGTTTATGTTGGTGATGTGATTTTTTACACCAGTAGCGAAGGTGTTAATGCGCTGAGACAATATGACAAGGTGTTCAGGATTGAGGTGAGAAGTAAGGGAGGCTGTAAATGACGCTGCTGCCCTCTGGTGGGTGAATAACATAATGACGTCATGAGGAGATGATGTCATGCCCGCGACTCTCAGCCTCAACCTCGCCTCGCCCCGCCTCGCCCCGCCTCCCGCTCCTTCCTCCTCCTCCTCGTCGTCCTCCTCCTTCTCCTCTTCCTCCTCACTGTAGTGATTTTTATTGAATCTATAATTGCATTTCTTGCAGTTGTATATGAGTTAATACTATCTTAGTGTGTCATCTTGAAGTATGCACTGATAGATGACGAAATAATTGTCATTGTCGTTCTTAGGATTAAAAATAAAACATTGTTGAAGAATTTGAAAGTACATTACATATATAATAATAACAACAAACATTACTTGATATATACAATGTCACACACACACACACACACACACACACACACACACACACACACACACACACACACACACACACACACACACACACACACACACACACACACACGGTAACTTAACTCTCGTAGGTGATTCAGGGTTAGGAAAATATTATGAACCCAAGTCTGAAGAGGGATCAATGCCCTTTGGTGGTTAATGCCTGGTGGTGTGGGTGATAAAGGGTGTGGTGTGGTGTGGTGCTGTAAAGGTTATGTGGTGTTGTGGTGCTGTGATGGTCTACCGGTACGACCCACATCATTACCTCGCTGCCAGACGTAAACTTCCACAATTATTTAGTTTAACAATAATTTAATACGTTTTATTGAAATGACAAATGTTAACTCAGAAGTGATATGGTGTTCAGAATTTGTTAAGGACGAGTTGCTTAGAAATATGTTAGGTTTATGTAGATGAAGAGAGAGAGAACGAGAGAGAGAGAGAGAGAGAGAGAGAGAGAGAGAGAGAGAGAGAGAGAGAGAGAGAGAGAGAGAGAGAGAGAGAGAGAGAGAGAGAAGGTGTATTAGGTATGCCAGGTGAGGCCAGGGCACGACAAGGTATGCACACTCACGCCTACACCCCCCCTCTCTCTCTCTCTCTCTCTCTCTCTCTCTCTCTCTCTCTCTCTCTCTCTCTCTCTCTCTCTCTCTCTCTCTCTCTCTCTCTCTCTCTCTCTCTTCTCTCCGGTCACAGCTTTTCTTGTCCTTCCACTCTCACTACCTTCCTCCCATACCACAGGACCACCTCTCTCTTTCTTTCTTTTTCTCTCTATCAATCTACCTATCTATCTATTTATCTATCTATCCTATTTTAACAACAATCATTAGTAGTATTTCCAATTGTGTTACTATTTTTTTTGTCTTGTAGTAGTAGTAGTAGTAGTAGTAGTAGTAGTAGTAGTAATAGTAGTAGTAGTAGTTGTTGTATTTAGGATTATTTTTCAAGTGTAACTACATCGTTGGCATTCAGCTTACAGAATGCTGCTTCATCCTCAGTTCCTTATACAGTTTAGTAATGATAAACTGCGCTCTACTAGACTTACATGTCCCTGTTTGGCTGACCGGCAAAAAATATATATATATTAAACTCATATTTAATACCGTCATTTTCTTGTCAGTGGTGGACGAAAAGTATATTATTTGCCTTAAATGACGAGGAGTGATTTTAGCTTAATTGAGGCAGCTTATAGAAGAAACCAGAGTGTAAGAGGAGGAGGAGGAGGAGGAGGAGGAGAGAGAGTGTGTGTGTTTGTGTGTGGTGGAAAGGAGACAATTTAAGGGAGATAAATGTGTAGTATTAAGAGAGGGATGGAAGAAATGGGATATGCTAGGTATGGAAAGAGGTGTATAAGATTGTTGTGTTAAGAAGTGGAAGTGTAGGGAGAGGAGGAGGTAAGATGAGGAAGAGGGAAGGTAATGGTTAGCAAGGAGAGGGAATAGCAGGTGAATGAGAGCAACGGAGCAATGTAAAACGTGACAAAAGCAGTTTAAATTGTTCTTTCCTCTCTTCCTTCCTCTCTTCCTTCGTCTCTTAATTCATTCTTTCTTCTAGCTTTACTCCCTCTCTCCGTCTGTTTTTCTCTACCCTTTTTCTTGTTCATCTTCCTCTTTTTTCCTCCTTCCTTCCTTCCTTCCTTCCTTCCTTCCTTCCTTCCTTCCTTCCTTCCTTCCTTCCTTCCTTCCTTTATAACCTTAGAAGGAAGCAGGAAGGGCGGAGCGGGGAAGGAGAACGAGTTAAAAGAATTTTGTCAAGTGGATTAGGAAATAAGAAAAAAAAGTAAATGGAGGAAGAGGAGATAGAGGAAGCAGCGGAGGCGAATATATGGGAATAGTAAAAAAAACTAAATAGCAAATTATGTATGTATCATTTCCGTCCCTTTTAATAACAAGAGAGACAATTGGATGACAGGACAAAAGAACTATTACGATATATCTCTGCAATTGCATGTACAGACTTTTGTAGGGTGGAGAAAATGGGGACGAGGTGGATGAGGGGAAAAGGAGGTTAAAGAAGAGGAGGAGGAGGAGGAGGAGGAAGAAGAGGAGGAGTGTGTGGGTGCGTGGGTGTGGTTGTGGGAGACTTGATCGACGACTCAAAAACATAACACTTAGCACTTCCTCATGAAAAAGATAATTCGCGAAGGAGTGTGACCTTGGAAGAAGCTCACTGCTGGGGGGCGAGGAGGAGGAGGAGGAGGAGGAGAGGGACGGGGTGAGGAGGAAAAGGAGGAAGGCTGTGACGTGTAACCGTGGGAGAAAATAAAGATAATGATAAAAAAAAAGTTAGATGGAAGGAAGGAAGGAAGAGACGGGAAAATATATGTACTACTTACCACGCTATGGAGGGTGAGTTACGCACACACACACACACACACACACACACACACACACACACACACACACACACACACACACACACACACACACACACACACACACACACACACACACACACAGGTCTGAAAAGAGTGGAGGGAGGCAATGCAATGTGGCAGAAAGTGGATAAGATCTAGGTGGAGGGATGAGGGAGGATGGAAGTAAAGAGGAGAAAGAAGAAGAGGAGGAGGAGGAGGAGGAGGAGGAGGAGGAGGAGGAGGAGCGTAAGGACAGGTGCGGGAGGAGACACGGTAGGTGGATGTAAACTGCACAGGTGAGAATCGTGAGGTTGGTGTGCATCTGGCGTCTCGTCTTTCTTTGTCTCGTTTTCTGAGGGAGATGTTGAGGGTGTCTGGACCTCCTACAAGCTGGAGGCGGGACTCAGTATTACGTAAAGCTTAGTAGAGGAAGAAATTAAGCTCTTTTATGTGTGTAAGGGATTTGTAGGTGAAGGGAAAAAGAACAGACATAAGGATTGCAACATATATAAGAGGAAGGAGTAAAATTTTATGGAGTGAGAGAAAGAGAGAGAGGAGAATAATTGTGCTGCCTTCCATATAAGTCTGGCAGGAAATGGGCGGCAGCAAGAACGGAACACTTAAGAGGTGGAGGAGTTAGAGGCTTGGGATGGATGGAAACCGCGAGAACCACTTTCCCCTCCACCTGTGTTTAAGGGAGAGGCTGCCATGACGAGCTGCACCACACCACACCACACCACATGCACGAGTCACAGCCTGACCCCTGACCTGACCTGACCCACACCACGCTGCAGGGAAAGAGGGGAAGCGGAGAAAGAGACGTTTGCTTCGTAAAAAATATATATAAAAATAATCATTCGAAGTTTCGTAAAATAATAGTTTGTCGTTCTTGAGGTTATAAATAAATCGTCGTTGGAGAAGAATTTGAAGTATATTACACAAAAAAAACTTATGTGTTGTCTCTGAGGTGTTTATGTGATTTACAATAACTGTGTATCTGGTTATTAAGACAGCGAGAGTATAAAGAACGGCAGTTGATGTTTATATCGTATTGTATTATATCTCTGCAGCGTTAGTAAATAAATATATATCCAGCACATTATACTACAACATCATATTATTAACAACCACGGAACTGAGAGGCGAGGAAACACTTTGCATGATAATTATTATGTCACGTAAAAAAAATTAAAAAAAACATACACCACCACTTCAAACTAGTCAAATCAAGGTCAACACACACACACACACACACACACACACACACACACACACACACACACACACACACACACACACACACACACACACACACACACACACACACAAACCACCCCCCACCCAAATAAACTCCACTATTTTAACTTTACTCAACATTGTGAATCTTTCCTAACGTTCGTCTTTCCTTTGTTTCAGATCTCGGACATCATGGCGGGTCAGACCGAGAACCTGACCGCCAAAGAGGCACTGCTCCGCTGGGCCCGAAAAACCACTTACAAATACCCTGGCGTCGAGGTTAAGAACTTCACCACCTCTTGGCGGGATGGACTCAGCTTCGTTGCCATCATACATAGGAACAGGTGAGGCCCTTCTTGCATCCTTCACCTGTACTGATAATTATGTATTATTTTTACTACTGTTTTATTTACTTCTTTCATATAAGTTGTCTTCACTCTTTTCTGTCTCTCTTTTTCTCCTTTTCCTGGTCCGGTTCAAGTCTCTAACAGTCTTCTTTTGCTTTTTTTTTTCTCTCATGTGAGTTATCTTTCCCCTTTCTGTTCCTCTCGTTCTCTTTTTCTGCCACTCTCCTTCCTCATATATCGTCTCGTAGTCTTGCGTCTCCCGGCCGTCGACATTTGGGTTACATCACCGCCGTCATCGGAGTAATGCGGGTATGTGGGTGTGGCGTTAAGTGTGATGAAGGGTGGCGGGAATTGCACATAATAAGCCTTAATGCTATTTGAAAGTTCAGCGTGGTGTTGATTCCTTTAAGAAATGCGTCTGAGCTAGCTAGTGTGTGGGTGTGTTAGTAAGGAAAGATTATGTAGTGTCCTGAGAATCTCATTGAAAATATTAACAGTAGTCAAGGGATGAGCAGGAGTGTATGTATTATGTGCACGTCATCGCAAGGGAAATTATACCACTAAATAGTAATTTTAGCGCTAGAGAAGACTTGATTGTGGTTAAGAATTGCGCCAGACAACCTTACTACGATACCTGTCATTGTTAGCGTTAATTAGACCGTTCAGCGTCGTTCTTGTTGCTGTTGATTGCAAGGGACGAATATATAGTTTACTGTCACTAATGATCTTTAGTTGAATTATAAATAACTTGAGAGAAAATTTCGTTTGACTTTCTACCCAAGGAACTGTTTGGTCCTCCTGCCTGGCATCACTGAGGGGAAGAACGGGAAACTCGGTGTCAAGTTCTCGTTTCCTGGCTCGAGGCTGTTTTTTGAAGGGCACGTAAAGGCCTAGCTAACTGAATATATATGTATCTGTAGGTAGATTAGGGTGTATCAGCGAGGCATCCATCTTCTCTCAATCTCTGTATATCTTATTTTAACTTTAAACTTAGCTGTAAAGTTTTTTTGTTTTTGTAACACTGCAGACGAGTTATCTTACCTAGTAGTATAAGTGTAAATCTTGGAGGTGGAGATAGTGAGCAGGTGACTGATGCCCAACCACCTCAGGCGTCCGTGTGTCCTTGTGAGGGTGATGGCGGTGAGTGGTGAAGGTAATGGTCAGGATGATGAATGGTGGTGAGGAGACCAACGCTTGGGTCGTGTGTTACGCTGCAGTAGGTGAATATTTGTCCACAAGCTCAAAACCTTCTTGAAATGCAGAACGCCTCGACTGCAAACCAAAGGGCATTGTGTTGCATGCATTCTTCATTACCCTTAAACACTTCGGGAAAAAAAAATTATATCAGTCAATTGATCTTACATCTTGTAGGAATAATGGAATTTCTGCCAGACTTTCCTTACCTGGCGAAGCGGGTGTGTTGCTGGCCAGGTGTTGTTTAATTAAGACTACAGTGTTGTATGACTGATGTTCTTCACACCTTCACTCTAATGGTGTGTCAATAGTACTATCTGGTAGCAGCGTTTAGAAAGTTATTTGAAATATTGAATAACTTTAATATTATAATCCTAAAGGAATGTTATCCGTCTAAAGAAACCAAGCTCATAAACCTTCGTAAGATCAACTATAGATGCATTTTATTCTTGATAAGTTCTGCGCCGCTTCAACATTCCTTGAATAGCCAGTATGAATAAACTGTTACATTCGTGCACTAAGCCAAGTATTCGTGCACAGTTATACAGCGAGGCACGTGAAGGTAGAACACATAGTGGAGACAGTGACGCAGTTAGGTTTGCGTGGTGGTGTGATGTGTGTTTTGTATACATGTTATGTGTGGTCTGGGGCGGAGGTGTGTATTTTAGAATGCAGCGACATGACTAATGCTGGCACGCGTGTTTGGCAGTGCAGGGAATATGCTTTTTTCCGTCGAGGTAATGCCAAGAGACTTAAGGGAGCAGCAGCACACCGGGAATAGCTTGTAACCGTCCGTGATGTGGCGTCGTGGAGTGAGAATTCGTTCCCTTCGTGTCCAGAGTGATGCAGTTTTACCTTTCTATTGTTTTCTTTCTCTTATTTTCAATCTTCTGGCTTCATTTTTTTCCAATATCTTCTTGACATCACCTGCTTAATATTTGACCATGTGTGCACAGTTTCAGGTGATGGGTTATAACACAGCTGACTGCATGTTGTAATACTTTTCAGTCATCTTACACTGACTTGCCTGTTGATGTACTGACTTTAGTGTCTAGTTTTACTGTCACTGTTGCCAGGCTAACGTTATAAGAGCTGCTTGATTTATATTTTACGTTACATATCTTCTTCAATTAGCATTAATGATTTATATCACCAGCTTATTTACTGTAGGTGGCTTGACGCATAGTTCATTAGTTATCTGAGCCGAGGGGATGCACGCACACCCTCACACCCTCCTGGCCTGGGAATGGTGCCAGGTCGTGCACTGAGGGTTGTGGACCTCCTGGCAACACTTACCTTGGCTCAGACGCTAATTTGCCTTCATAATTAAAAGCTAACATTGCAATAAAGCAAGATTCATGGTTGTTTGGTGCACTCCTAACTGGCCTCTGCGCCAAGCCAGGTGGCACAGTGGACATCCTGTGTCGTAGCTTAGCATCTCAGTGTCCATTTAGTCGGGATGGGAGAGGACGCTCCAATACCACGGGTTTGTGTCACCCGCACCCACGTGGGTTGTTTCCAACGCCGTCACCTGTCTTCCCTCTCCAGTGAGGTCATCCAAAGCAGAAGAACCTCGCGGAGTGTAGCCTCGGAGCCTGGGGGACCAGAACCGCGGGGTCCTGGTCCTGGGGATCCCAATCCTGTGCTGTAAGTCATCCTTGTCCCTCTTCCCTGCTTTCCCCGCCCTGACCCTTGCCCGGCACGGCCTCACCTGTTTTCGCTGCGGCCTGAGTGCCGGTGCCGCGGGCCACTTGAGGGGAGGAACCTAGTGGCGAGCGTAGGGGTGGCAGGGTAGTATAACTTTGGGAGACTTGGTGGTGTACTCTTGTTACCTTCAGCGTTGTTAGTGTTGTTAGAGGGAGCTGAGCCTGGTGGACGGCTACGTAGTGTGTTGTGGGAGGTGTGTGTTGCAATGTGTTGGTATGTGATGAGTGACTGGAAGGTGTTATATCGAAGTGTTCTTTGTAGAGAATCTTGTGGAGACTTTCGTGTACATTGATAGTGTTCACATTGCATTATAAGTAACAACTTAACCATCATATTAGTGGTTTTAGTATTACCTTGATTAAATATTTGACTCATCTTCATTACCGCCTTTAAGTTAGATATAAACACGTCATTTGATGAAGCGAGGAAGGGCTTTGGGCCACGCAGACCTTGAATATACATAGAACCACAGAGAGGAACGCGGCCATCTCTATACGAGACGAGACGAGACTGTTGTTATCATTATTTTAGAAGCAGGAGTAGCCCTTTGTACTATAACATTTTGGAACTGCGCCACAGCATCGGGCGTAGTGTAGTAGAGTGTGGTGGAGTATCCAGGGGCGGGGCGGGTGACCTCCGGAAACTATATCCTGTTGGAATGTATCAGTGCGTGGGTGGATCTGGGTGTGGCTGTGCATGGCGTCAGGACAGGTGTGTGATGGTGATGGTGGTGGTGGTGGTGGAGGGAGAGGATAGGAAGCAGACTGCAACGTGAAATGCACAAGTCAAGGAGGAAAATAAAGAATCTTCCAAAACTAATACTAAACGAAACCATCTTTGTTATCGTGGTGTGGAACATGAAATCGACATAGATTTGATTCTCGTTATGATGTTGGTGATTATCTGTGTTGTGAAGGTGAAGGGAAGGTGTGTGAAGGGTGTGTTTGTGGGGTTAGTGAAGGGCAGGGCGGGCCGTGTGTGTGTTTTGCTGTATTATAGAAAGACTTGTGTGATCAGTTTTGTGCTTCCTCTTACTCCTTGTCATTCTCCTCCTCCTTCCCCTTCCCCTTCCCCTGCCCCTTCCCCTTCCCCTTCCCCTTCCCCTTCCCCTTCCCCTTCCTCTTCCCCTTCCTCTTCCCCTTCCTGCATTCCATTTAGCATCCCTCTTAGCCTTCTCGTCCCTTACCAAGATTGTTTATGGTAATTGTGTATACTGGTTTGTGCGTGCGTGCGTGCGTGTGTTCGATCATGTGCCGTGTTAAATCATCTCTTGTTTAATTAAAGTTTGTGTGCGGGTGTTGCTGTTGTTGTTATTGTTGTTGTTGTTGTTGTTGTTTGTTGTTGGTTTTGTGCTTCTCCTTGGTCTAATACTAACATTACTTCTAGTTTATTAATATATATATATATATATATATATATATATATATATATATATATATATATATATATATATATATATATATATATACTATTTTGTTTATATAGATGTTGTTTTATATAAGACGAAGCATGACTTATTTTCTTCCCGCATGACTAACATTTATACTCGTGATTTGTGTTGATTTATATTTACCATTGATTAATTCTTGTATATACTTTATGTATGTATGTATATATGCTTTGTTTTTTTCAAGGTCAATCAGTAACTATATTGTTTAACTTGTTCTAGTATTCTTTTTAATGTTCTGGTAAGAGGCTGGTGTTCTTTTATATTATGTTCACGTGTTATGTATTACTCTAAGAACATCGCCTCATCGTCAGAAAATTTGTAAGAACACTGAACAAGTTAAATAATATAGTAATTGGTGTTTATTTCCAAGAACGCATGTGTTTTGAATGACCTATTGCAAAAATATACTGTTTGTTTTCTTTTTGTTCTTGATTTATATTTTTTATCTTGTAAGATGCACGAGATGTGTGTGCGTGTGTGTGTGTGTTTCCAGAGGTGTTGCGGTGTGGGTAAGTAGTGGTGTGGTGTGGTGTGTATGGGTGGTGTATGGGTAGTGTATGGGTGTGTTGTGGGTGGAGATATTGAAAGATTATGGATTCAGATTTAAAGGTTTAGTGATTTGCATGTTCAGGGATTAAATTTTAGTCGTATATTTTTGTTGTAAAAGTTGTAGTTTTGATTCACATGATAAAGGGGATTGATATGTTTATTATTTATACATAGTTTGGTGTAGTGTATAAATCGAAATAGTGAAACAGTGTATAATATATCAAAATTAATCTCAAATGTCTCTTTATACATGAAAAAATACATACATAGATGATTATAAGACGTGTGTATGTTTGCGTGTGTGCGTGTGGCAGTGTACCATATTATATATATACACACACACACACACACACACACACACACACACACATACATTACATAACAAGTAACATATATAAGAATCGAAACACTGACTGAAAAGAAGAAAAATATCATGTATGTATATATCAATCATAAAAAAAAACAGTACCCCGAACCACGTGTTGATAGGAGTGAGACTAAAGTTCTTCCTTATGTGTTCCTTCCTACCAGACCTGACCTCATGGACTGGAGGAACCTTCGTCAGAGGACACCCCGTGAGCGCCTGGAGACAGCCTTCCACGTCATGGAGCGCGAATACGGCGTGACCCGACTTCTCGACCCTGAAGGTAAGTGTTTGGGGCTACTGGGCGAGGCGAGGCGAGGCGGGCAGGGCGGGACGGAGCGGGGCTTAGGAGGGTGAGTAAGGGATTAAAGGTGTTGCTGTAGGGAAGAATATATGGTAGTATGGTAGTCACTCAATATAAGAAGATAAACATATTGTAGATGAAACACCGATTATACATTATAGGAAAGTATTTATTGGGTGACTAAGAAAAAAAAGGAGAGAGAGAGAGAGAGAGAGAGAGAGAGAGAGAGAGAGAGAGAGAGAGAGAGAGAGAGAGAGAGAGAGAGAGAGAGAGAGAGAGAGAGAGAGAGAGAGAGAGAGAGAGAGAGAGAGATAGAAAATTCGTCACAAGAGTTTCGTTACAAAGTGAAAGTATTTAACATCCTCAGCTTTCACGAACAGCAAACCATAAGGACAGGGAGGACGTCCGGGCTGAAGATGCTCGTTGACATAGATGAAATGGAAGTGAAAGTATCGCGTTAAGCTGGTGTGTCGAGGGGGAGGGGGAAGGGGAGGGGGAGGAGGAAGGTGTAGAAGAAGACCTTGGGTGGAGAGTGGCACGTGTTGCACCTAGTGGGGGAAGGAGGTGGTGAGGCTGGTTTTAGTGGGACGCTATGTCAAGGTCACCGAACTTGCTAGAGAGTGACTGAAATATAACACGTTTTAGTTTTTTCTCTTCAATTTACGGAACTAACTTAGTGGTGCAGTGTAATGTGTAGTAGTAAATCGTGGTCTTCAGTGGTTTTTACACACATACACGCACATATGTATACACACACATAAAAAAAGGAAATATTTCGATAGATAAGAGTAGTATTGTGTCCACACTAGCCACGTGGAGGGTCCAAGTATTTATAGAATGAAGGTTCCAGTATCAGCTCCACTCATTCCACCTGCTTCCTCAACACCTTAAGTTTGTTTTAAATGAGATCAAACACCACAATAACATCTTAGTTTCTTGTTCTGGCGGGAAGAATAATCATAATGAAGCAAGTCAATAATATTTTCCGTTATTGAAATTGAAATACACTTTGTACCTTAGCTGTATTAACCCAGGATTCACAGCAAGCACTTAGCTGGAAATTATCTCCTTTCCTGTGGAATTAACTTAGTAAATAATGATCAGTACAGTTCAGTGCAATGGTACGGAACAATAGGAGAGAAGGATGCAACCGTACCTTGTATTTCTGTTAGACACAACCACTGCACGAATTAATATTAATACAAACAATCTCTTGGATACTGTTGATGCATTTATGAGATTACATACTTTTTTGTCAATGAGATATTCACATAATGCTTGTCGCGTCGGGCCGGCCTCACCTTATTTAGCGTGTGTGGCCGACTCTACCCCGTCACCTGTCACTCTTGGTATAGTTTGTGATGCTGCCGAGGAGACGCGCCGGCCAGGGAGTCTGTAGTCAAGCCATGAAAGGCAGCTCTGCAGGCAGCGGTACTTAAAGTAATACTAATTTGACCCCCATCGCTTACGGGTAAACCTTCATTGTCCTGCTGAGAATAGGGATGCAGTGGCGGGCTCTTATGTAATCCAGTGATCCTCTCTGGCATGTAAATTAAACCAAACAGGATGGTATAGAATGAGGAAATGTTGTATAGCAAACTGTTTCAATTAGCAATTCTATATCCTTGTTACTTCCTTATAACGTAATTTTTTCCTTTGAATGTGATGTGAGGGATAACTTCTATGATTTTGGCTATCTAGAATGTCTGAGAGAAGCTCGTTGTTTCCTTAATGTTAAATACGAGTCCATTCATATCATCTAAAGGCATTTAGAGGGAATTGTTATCAAAATTAATACATAACATTTAAAAGAGAAGCAGTATTGATGGATATGAGAATATCTTTGCGTTGTTTTTTCAATACAAATCTTAAAGCTGAACGAGTGAGTTATTGTTTAAGTTGTATATCCAAAGCAATCCGATAGAAAGCCTTATCCTTATCCATAGAATGTTCTTTATCATAATCGATGGACTGATATGAATTGCAACTAAGCATGTAGTGAATAAGTCTTTGTTTTTTTTAATTCTGTAACACGTAGTTTGTAGAATAGATGCTAATTGTAATCCTAATTAGGTAAAGATAATCCTGACGTATCATCCTGACATGCTTTCGAAAGTAATATCCATCAAGCCTCAAAGTGAAGGGAAGCTCAGGTCATATGTGGCATAAGGTGTTCTAGGCCACAGCTGGTGCCAGGCCGCCTCAACAAAGCCACACTGTCACTTGGAAGGCTCAGACGAGACACACTTTCACAACTGTCCCTATACGGGCGGCAAGCTAAGGGAGAGTCCACGACCTGCCGGTAGTTTTTGCCTGGGTGAGCGTGAGCCTGTGTTGTGAGAGGCCTCCCTTCACCTGGGCTGCTGGGTGGAGGGGTGGGGGGAAGGGCAGCCAGTCAACGCAGGTCACCCCATCTATGGACTAAGATAAATAAAGAATATATTTACATCCTTTCATCACCCAAGCAGTAAATGTTATAAGATTTGTTGTATTAGGCACTCAAAGCTATCAAAACAAAAACACCACATGTTGACTTAATGTTTGTGTGTGAGGAGGAGTGGCCACGAGAGAGGAACACCCAGGGGGAGGGAAGTGGTGTCAATGGTGTGGCCAAAGAGCGAGGGAGTGACTCACGCGAGGAGGTCACAGCCACGCCTGCAGGGAGGAGGGAGGGAGGGAGGGAGTATAAGCTGGAGCATTACCACTGATCCTTCTCTTCTCCGACCTTTCCGTTCCTTACCAACAGAACAGTAGAGTTAAATATTTTTATTTTTATTTTATTTAATTGGACTTTTTTATATTTCACAAGTTATAGTGAAGAGTGAGGGAAGAGTGAGGGTGTGAAGGTATAGTGAAAACCAACCTCCCTTTCCCCCTAAATACACACTATACAAAGGAGGAGGAAGGGATGCTTGTATCAGTCCTGGAGATCACCATAGAAGATTAATTAGTTCGTTGTGGTATAGCTATAGGGAATGACAAACTGATATTCATATAAACACACAAGCTTCACTAACTTTTAAGGACGTGTTAGTGTGTCCCAAAAACCGTGACGAAGCCAGTGAGAATATGTTTTCCTTAATAACAAGTTTGTGACACGACTCGGCGCCCTCACCTCCCACCATGCGCAGCAGACCCACCTAACTTCCTCCTATATATACCCTCCCGTCACGCTTACACACTACATACTCACGCTGATCTACATGCGAGTATAAAGTATGTAGTAACGATAAAGAAAACATCAAAGCAAGCATACAAAATGAGCTTCTTTTTTTTATCTATTCGTAACATAATCTAATGCATACAAGAGTGGGGCTCAATGTGGCAGGAGGAGGAGGAAGGAGAGAGGAGAGGAGAGGAGAGGCTCGTTGTGGTAGAGGTTATGCAAGTATGATTCACGTGTCCAGACTGTGTGAGGCTCAAGTGTTGTGGAGCCAGAGGAGCCACAGACCAAGGGGGGGGGAGGGGGAAGGGGAAAGGAAACACCAAGACGGGAGGATGTGAAAGGAAAATAAACATATGATCTGGGATGTAATATTCATGTAGAATATATATACACACACACGCGCGCGCACACATACACACACACACACACACACACACACACACACACACACACACACACACACACACACACACACACACACACACACACACACACACACACACACACACACACACACACACAATCACAATACATCCTTTATGGAATACTTTTTCACTACCTTGTTTTACGGGTGTTTTATCGGTGTTAGTTCGTCCCTCTTTCCCTCCTCCTCCTCCTCCTCCTCCTCCTCCTCCTCCTCCTCCTCCTCCTCCTCCTCCTCCTCCTCCTCCTCCTCCTCCTGCCTTGTTCAGTGAGGGGCTGGAGGAGATCATGTTCTTGGAAGTTAAAAATAAAAAAGAAGTGACAAAACACGTTTGTTGTGAATCGTCTTCAAGGACAAGTGATGCTGAGTCTCACAAAACATCCCTTTGTGTACAAACTTCCAGGTTGACATAAGATGTATTCTTTAGTATGTTTTGACAAGGGTGAGGAATGATTATGACTACATCTTTGCTAAGAAAACTTGTAAGAACTGTTTTGAGGTAGCCTGGTGATCGGTGTGTGAATGTGTGTTTGTTTGTGTCCCGCAGATGTTGATACCCCGGAACCAGACGAGAAGTCGCTCATCACGTACGTGTCGCAGCTCTATGAGATCTTCCCAGAGCCACCCAACATCCACCCGCTCTTCAACATTGTAAGTATACTATTCTCATCCCAAACAACCTCTTCACCACAGACTTGCTTGAAATCTACCTTAAAATACAGTTAACGAGGTGTGTCTGTTCTTGCGTCACTGCAGTCGTTCCATTGTGGTTGTTTGCTGTGGTAATAACTGTTTTGTGGTGTTCAGGACGCGCAACGCAAGCTGGAGGAGTACCGCGAAATGGCGTCCACACTACTGTATTGGATCCGCGAGCACACTTCCATCATGAAGGACCGACACTTCCCCACCAACACTGTCGAACTCAAGAGGATGGCCCACGAAAGCACCAGGTGAGGCCTCTCTCCCCTAGGTCCATCCACACACACACGGAAATGCTGTGGATGAAAAATAATTAAAAGAATACTAATACGTCTTATCGTCTACAAGATTATGTTCTGAAGTTAAATGTTTTGAATGTTTTCTTTAGATTCCGACAAGAAGAAGTTCCACCCAGACTGCGAGACAAGAACAGCTGTCAGCGTCTGTACCGAGAGATACAGAAAGTTTTGGATGGCACAGGCTTCCTTGAGGAGCAGCTCACCCCCGAGCTTCAATACAACAATGTGGACCTGGAGTGGAACAAGCTGATGGCCCACTACCAGGAAAGGGACGACGCCCTACACGACTCTCTCTCCGGGTGAGTCACTAAATACGACTCACGTTATCAAGACTCTGTTGTGTCTTTATTCAGTGTTTTGTTTACGATTGTGTCATGAAAAAAATCCTTGCTTAAGTTATTGTTTCTGGCTGAATATCGACTAATTGGCTTGTGTATCGCCTGTTTTTAGTGCTGACAGACTGCAGCGACTGGCGGAGAAGGTCCATCGCGAGATCAAACATACGGAAATCACTCTCGAGGAGGTGGAAATCCGTATTGAGGACGAGGCGAGGCGAGTGGAGCGTCTGCATCCCATGGACGCCAAACGTAACTGTGACGCCCTGGACGGGGAGTTGGCGCAGTGTGAGGACACCATCAAGACGCTGCACTCAGACGTCAAGGTGCTGAGGGAGGGCAAGTACCACGAGGCCCCGACACTCCATAAGAGGTAAGATTTGTTCTTGTCACGATATAAAGTTTTTTTTCCAGATATACTTAATGTTTTAATTCCACCTCACGTCAAACCTTGCATTCCTTTCAATAGTCAGTCTACAATGTCTCAACGCTTTCCTCTTTGCTCCTGACAGGGTGGTGAAGCTAGAGGAGCGGTACGTGAGTGTGAGGACGCTCTTCGAGAACCGACTGCTCATCGTGCTCAACAACCGCTCCTTCACGCAGCAGGAGTCCTACACCACCACCAAGAGGATCGTGGTGTCGGAGTCCCGCCTGGTGGAGACCAACGAACACTTCCGCTTCCTGCAGGAGTGTATCAACTGGTGCAAAGACAAATTGGTGAGTCTTTCAACCCTCGACGAGAAAACAGTAAAGAGTTGTTCATCTGTATCACATAGGAAACATTTTTTTCTTTATTACGTATACTTGTAAGGCCATTGAGAAAGACTTATTTTCCTCTTCACAGAAAAAGTTAAACGACAGCGAGTACGGCAACGACCTTGCTGCCGTAGAGAAGGAGTATGACGTCCACCAGAAGGAGCACAAGATTATCCATCAATTCCATACCAACGTGGATCAATGCGCCGCCGCCGAGGTGAGCCAAACACACACTCGTACTGACATTATAAGTAGATGTATTATTTTCATCTACTCAACAACCATCATCCACTCAATCATCACCCACTCAACCATCATTATCCATCACTCATCCTCCGCGACGCTTTATCTTTCCAGAATAACTTCAATGGCGAGGAGCACACCGTCTACATCAACCTCTTGTCACAGCTGCGTAAGATTTATGCTGAACTCTTATCTCTGAGCAACAAGCGCGTCTCAGACCTGCACAGCCTGCTTGACTTCCTGCAGGCTGCCACACAGGAACTCATTTGGCTTAACGAGAAGGAGGAACAAGAGTTGAACAGAGACTGGGCTAACAAGAGCCTTAACATTACCGATGTGGAGCGTTACTATGAGGTAAGTACAACGTGTTCAAGTCATAGAGATGATTAGTGGCTTCATCTTATTCATGACGTCAATTTGTGAAGGTATTAGTGGTGGTAAGATCTAATCCTTAATTGTGGTGATTATGCAGAAACTGATGAGTGACCTAGAGAAGCGTGAGGTGCAGTTCAGCTCCGTGCAAGACCGAGGTAACAGCTTGGTGATCGGCCACCACCCAGCCAGCAAGACCGTGGAGGCGTACCTGGCCGCCATGCAGACCCAGTGGCAGTGGCTCCTTGAACTGACGCTGTGCCTGGAGACCCACCTGCAGCACGCTGCCCATTACCACACCTTCTTTACCGACATCGGCAGCGCAGAACAATGGATCATGGCGTAAGTTGCCACTAGATGTTTGTTAATTGTGCTGTTTAATTCCCGTTTCTCTCACATTTTAGAGATTTTTACCAAGTCGTTTGATAATTCCTTGTGTTTCAGCCATGATGAGAGGCTGAACACAACCTTCTCCTTGACTGACTTTGGGTTGGATGATGGAGAACAGCTGCTGCGAGAGATGCAAGACATGCGTGAGTCGTTGGCTCAGTTCAACACCACCGTGGACGAGCTTATTAACCGATCCAAGACTGTGGTGCCTCTCAAGCAGCGCCGCCAGACTCTACGTCACCCCACCGCTGTCACTGCCATCTGTAACTACAAAAAGATGGATGTAAGTTGAGTGATGAGTGAAATGAGCAGATGGTATTCATATTATATCTTGTTATACCTAATCTAACAATGATTTCTACCATTATTTAGCTTAAGAACAACGTGTGTTAGTCATGTTGCTTTAGAATGCTGTAGGCAAATACTAAGTGTTGAGTGTCTTCCCGAACAGATGTGCATCAACAAAGGTGAGCGTTGCACCGTGCACGACAACAGCAACAGAATCAAGTGGAGTGTGGTGACCAGCTCTGGTGCCAAGGGAATGGTGCCAGGCGTGTGCTTCACCATCCCGCCCCCGAACCAAGAAGCCATTGACGCCGCAGAGAAGCTGAAGCGTCAGTATGAACGTTGCATCGCACTCTGGCAGAAGAAACAGCTGCGCATGCGTCAAAACATGATTTTCGCTACAATCAAGGTTGTGAAAAGCTGGGATCTGGCTCAGGTAAAGTTGTTGATCAGTTATTGTTATGACGGATAATAATAATGTAATTGTTATTATTACCTTCACTTTTTATTTGTATTTTTTTTCCCGTAAGTCAAGATGAGGTTGTTTGCATTGTTTCCGCAGGTAGAAAACTTCATAAGTGTTCCGCAACCTAAAAAAATTAATTTCCTTTGTAACCCTTTTTAGTTTATTCAACCAATTAACAATCAGAATGTGTTTTCCCCGCCAGTTCATCGCCATGGGAGCCGATCAGCGTAACGCCATCCGAAGGGCGCTCAACGAGGACGCTGAGAAGCTGCTGCAGGAGGGCGACCCCAACGACCCTCAGCTGCGCCGCCTCAAGCGGGAGATCGATGAGGTCAACCGACTCTTTGACGAGTTCGAGCGACGCGCCTCCGGTGAGTCACTGTCGCTGCTTCACTGCAGTGTTGTATGTTTGTTTGTTTCACACTCATACCTACATTTGTTTGGAGGTGAAACAAAGGAAGGTTTTATTCTCGCCTTGCTCGTGAATGAATGGCGTGAATGCAGTGTTGCGTTGTAGCGCCGCCAGACACGTATCGTTCAGCTTGATGAAACTTTGCATGAAAGGCCGTTGGTCCTCCCACCTCCCACTCGCCCAACACGATCGACAACGTAGGAAGAACAAAAAAAAGAATGAAAAAAAATTGGGCATGTGTTGTATTAAAGAATTACCACGAGTGTTTGTATTTCTGGTATACATACAACACAGGCTTCTGTTCTTTATCCAATGCTTACAACAGAAAGGTTATACCTGCTATTTACATACACTTCATTCCCTTCCTTGTAATTAAGTGATGAGTAATCAAACAAGCAAGCCATAAGCAACAAGCTTGAGCTACACAAGTGCAGCAGTATTGCCCTTGGCATGCGGTGCTCAAGACGATGAATCTGGGAACCGCAGAAGGCATGCATTGATTTTATATAGAAAATGGAGACACTGAGAAAGGAGAGATGGCAGCACTGCCGGGGTGAGCTGTCTGGCCGACACTGCTGCACCCTCGTGGCCGCGGCGCCAGTCACGCGTTGCTCCTCACAGAACTGCAGTCTTCCTATTCTCGAGTCCGGGGTGGACATGATGTTTGGCTGTGCTGTGGTGAGGGTTTTCTGGCACGTATTTTGCCTTTCTCAACTGTGATAGTGAAGTGAGAACAGACAACATGATTCCTCCGTGTGGTGACTTTACGGTCCTGGGACAAGTGTGGGACACACAGGGCAATATATTCAAATGTAAACTGAACACATCGAGTGGAGATGATTCTACAGAATATGTGGAGGGAACAGTGTTATTCCTGCACAAGGTGAAGCTGTCAGGCGGTACACAGCCATGCAAAGACACGTCCTGTAAATGCAGCTGTCATGAAAGCAGCTGTGACGGGGAACTTTTCCGTGACGCCGGTGACAGCCTTAACGAAAGCGGCTTTTCCTCAGTCCTCGGAACAGATGATTCGGGTAAGAGAGTAAAACCATGTGAGTGGTTATATATTCACACTCACGGCCTATGTGTGAGGGAACATTGTTTATTGATTGTTTTTAAGTTACCCAAGATGAGGAATGATATTTTTTCCTGCTTATAGTTTTAAATTGATGAGTCACCGAACCTTGTCTCGAAGCTGTTTCACCACGCGCTGGGTAGGTTCATAGTTTCTTGAAGGCAGGACTGACAACCTATCCGTAAATGTATAACTATTGCATCACGTGAACTTACAAAATACCTATTGATCCTCTTTCTATTACCATACGAGGAAGCGGGTATGTTGTCCTCTTACTAACAAGCTTGTTTGTAATTATGTTAGACGCTGCAATACAACGACATAGCGTGAAAGTAAACAAATACGTATAACTTTCCTCACCATCTTTTTGGAGGAATTTTGTGAGGAATGTGTGTGTGTGTGTGTGTGTGTGTGTGTGTGTGTGTGTGTGTGTGTGTGTGTGTGTGTGTGTGTGTGTGTGTGTGTGTGTGTGTGACAGTCGTGAGCGTGCTTCTAATCATAATAACGAGTGGTGGTAATATCATATATGGTTCTAATTGTTTTTTTGTGTATGTGTTAGAAATGCTTGTTATATTTCTGCATTTGCATCGATTTCAACTGGTTGTTCAAGTTCACCAGTGTCTGGCAACCTTGACCTAACTATTGAACCAATAAAAATAGCCAACACGATCAAGTCACGGGACAGACGGAGCCAGACGGGCGGGGAGCCAACCTTTCTTGCTCTTTAAACAAAATATACAATAGTGACGAAAATTGATCGGAGTTTAAGGTAATAAGTGATGAGTGAAGTGTCAGCAAGATTAAGTATTGTAGTTACTCTTATCTCAACCGTTGTGGTATTGTTCAACAGAGCCCAAGCCCGGAGCAGTGCTGGTGGAGCAGTGCAGCAGCCTTAAGGAGTATCTGGACTTGATGGAGAAGATGCTGATCCAACGGTGCCTCGCTGGTATCCCGCGGGACCTTGATCTCCTGGAACAACTCGTTATCGAACACAAACAGTTTGAAAATGACCTTTCATCCCGAGAGCTGGAAGTGAGTCAACCTTCACTTAATAACCATCTTATACATGTTCAATAAACGTAGCATGAATGAAAATGACGTATCCATACACTCATGATAAATTATGACTGGTAGTACGACTGTTATAAGTGGATTTTCGTTGTGTTCTTCAGGTTGAAAGTATACAGAAGAATTACCAGAACCTCTCCCGCCGCACACCCGCCATCCAGCGCACTGTGGAGTCCATCACCCAGCTGTGGGACCGCATCTGGGCGCTCTCTCACGTCTACATTGAAAGGTGAAGCCATCTTCTTATCTTGCATCAGGGACGTGTGTTGCGGATTAGTGTTACGTTCTTAATGTTTTGTTAGCGGGTGAAGGGAATTATGACACGTATTTAAGAAGTTTACAGTGTACTTTTCCCTCATGTGCGTGTGTTGTTGTGTGTTGCAGGATGAAGTGTGTGGAGATGGTCGTAACGGGCATCGAGGAGGGAACGCAAGTGGTATCTGAGATCGAGCTGAAGCTGGCCGAGCACCAAGACCTTCCTGATGACCTGGATGACCTTGAGCAGGAACACCAGGAGCTGCTGCTCATTCAGCAGACCATCCACGACCACCAGGTAGGAAGGTCGTTAAAACTAAGTCATTATTTGGGTGTTTTCCGTTTCGTGCGATGCAAACTCGGGATGTGAGTTTATGTTCTGTGTACTGGGTCCTAATTATGTTTAGAAATATACATTTATTACACTATTTTTTTTATCAAGACATAAGTTGCCAATAGAATGATTTCGTTTTGAATTCAGATATGTAGATAGTATTAAAAAAAAAGTATTACCAGACATCCATTTTCTCCCTAGGCACTGATCGACAGGCTGCTGGAGGAGTGTCGTAACGTGCGGACACTCGTGGTGAAGTCTCGCCCGAGTCAGAAGATCCATCCTGACGTAGACAAGCTCGAGGAGGACGTAAGGAAGCTCCGCATTCGCTGGGAGAACATGTGTTCACAGATCATTGAGAGGTAATGTTGCAAGGCTTTAGTCAAGGCAGAGTGGGAAGGAAACTCTTGCTTAGTGTATTAGAACTTAGAAGCTTAGTCACATCTTGAGTTAATGCTTGTACCTTATCCTATGTGATCTTTTTGAGATGTATAACTCTGATTAGATGGTTAGTGAACAAATACGAACTCCAGCTGCTGTATGTATGCTGTGGGTGTGTTTAGCAAGCAATGCATCATTCTTCAAGTCTCGTTTGTAATACTTTTTCTCAGATTAAGAAGCTGCGAAGCTGCATGTGAGCTTCTTACAAAGTATCGTAATGGCCATGACGTGGAGAAGAGAGAGATTATCCACCTGGAGGATGGTCTTCGCAGCCAGAAGATCGAGGACCTCGGTCCCTCCGAGGCCGAACTTGAACTAGAGCGGCTGAGGGTAAGATGGCCCTCTGCAAAAAGCCAATTACCTACTTTCTCTTTGTCTGATCTTTCAGCAATTCTTAATACTATAAACATCAACAAACTTCTCCTGATATTAATTATTTCTATGAAACATTCAAATATCTCCTCGTCTCTGCAATGAAAACCGGGTCCTTGCCTGTCCTTTTCACTCATGTTTCCTCTTACAACTAACCCATAACTCATGTACTCCCATACACCCTACCACCGTACCCCACACCACCTCCCTCCACCCCCCAACACCCCCAACCACTCCTGACCCTCGCAACGTGCGACGACGAGCCCCAAGAAGAATCTTTTCCCTTTCAGGACAATTTGAAGAGCACGAATTTAACGTGTCCTCTCGTTTTCGGGGAGTGTGTAACCTTGAATACTTTTCCTTCCAGGGTATTTAACCTCTTTGTTTTCCAGGTTGATTAATGCATATGCCTTTTCTTTACAGAGTATGTACATGAAAATTATAGAGAAGAAAACAAGCATTGAACATGTAAATATCCTTGGCGGCCGATTCATACGGGAAGCCAAGGTATGTTTCACTAGAGCCACAACAACCACACAATTACATTATTAGCACAAAATCACAGTCTATGCACAGCCACCAAAGACATTTCATAATTCAATTTGAGTTCATTCCAGGTTCTTTTCAGGTGGTGACTATCTGAAGTCTCCTGTACATTTTATAAAAATTTAATTCTCATCACTCAATGCATGCATTCCTTTTTACAGGATAACAAAATAGTAATGAATTGGCATGTAAATATACTTTAATGGTAATAATATTGGTTTAGTATTGTTAACTGCTTATGGTGGCTTGACTCTCTTTCTGTCGCATTTCTTCCCTCAAGCAACATTCCCGTGACCAACAGTAACGTACTAACACCCACTAATTTGTAACACCTCCTCTAGATCTATGACTTGCGCCTGTCCCAGTACAAGGCCAGTCTAGAAGAGGTGCACCCCAGCCTGGACGCGAGCCTGAGCAAGCGGCCTCGCATCCAGAGTGGGGGTGACAATGTCATTCAACAACTGGACAAACTCAACACTCAATACCAGTTCGTCGCTGATGAAACCTACGACCGCATCGCCAAAATATACAATCGTTTCCAATACGAAAAGAACTTTAATGTAAGTATAAGTCTGGTCTTCGTCTCTCACATCTCAAGACAAACAATACTTATCTACTTATCACAAAATAATTAGCTATAATTAATCCTACTTATATAAACATTTGGGGGTATAATCAACACCTGCAGTTTGCTGAATTCATCCATAATCTTGGTCAATCTGGAGGCTTTAACAGTAATAACGTTCAGTATAATTCCCATTGTTATACACGTTAGAGGGAGGACCTCTAAGTTTTAGTTTTCAGCTCCTGCAGCTTGTGTGGACACCTCGCCCTTAATAAGATAAGTGGTTTGATGTATATTGATAGATAGATAGTGATATAGATAGATAGATAAAGAAAGATAGATTGTTTTCTCTCACCTGGGTATATAAATTAATCTGACTACCATTTATTAGAAAACAAAAATCTTCACCATACAATTTGTAGAATATCCCTCCACTTTTTTTTATAATGCTAATAACGTAAATCAGTTTAAGAGACACGAGACTATCATTGAACTTGTGTAAATAAAAGGTTAATACGATCGCAGAGTTAATGAGAAAACAATCATTTGGAATTAGTTTACACCTCCACTATTTAGAGACAGTCAATGCAAGGAACATGACTTCCTCCTGGTTGGTGGAAATTTCACTTGCAGGTAAAGGTGTGTGTTGAGGTTTCAGGGGCACGGTACAACAGAACAACCACCTTCTAATAGGATAGCAAGGATAGCGTGAAACACTCATTCTTAAATCAGCGAAGTCCTTGTCAGCCATTTTGTGAAAAGTTTCAACTCAGAAGTTCACATTTTGGATATAAATAAACAGGCTGTGAATTATAGTTTTAAGATTTTAAGTCCGATATTATTATGGAAGACAACAATTATTTAGCGTGATTAAGATAGTTATCGTCTTAATTAGTAAGTGTGAGGTGGCGCCACGTCAGGCCTGGTGGCGAGAATAGAAAACAAAATAGTAAGCGTTCGACAATAATGTTTAGGTAATAAAACTAAACATAAAGAAAATAGTAAGACAATAATGTTTGGGTGATAAAAAACGTAAATAAAAATAAACACGTTCTTGTTAATAGTATTGTTTTTGTTCAGTAACTTTCTTTTAATCAACACTAATACCATGAATATAATGATGACACCATCGCTCGCATCGCATATCCTTCCCGCCTCACTGAACTGATTGAGGAAATAATAGTCACACTAGATCGTTAATGGTTATAGAAAGATTAAAAGAAGATAGCGACAGAAGAACATATTAATATAACTTAACACTTTCTTATTAATTGTCGCTGCCTTGACTTGTAGGAGGAAATCTTTTTGTGTGATCTTGATAAGGTTACACTAAATGGGAAAAAAAAAAAAAAAAAGAATACCAGGATCTTAAGATGAAATATCAAGTAGAATTTGGTTTGACTAAAAGCTGTAGGTGACAGTAATTCCATTCGAAAGTCATGCAAATATATTAAACTTATCCCATGTTTTTTATTATTATATTACATGATGGATGGACTCGTCTAAATGGTTTTAAGGTTATAGAGAGTTTAGTGAGTATAGGAAACAATGGTTACTACGTATAGTTAAACTTGATTGTTCCCTTGTTACATTGTTAGGTTTTCTGTATTAAAGTAGACATGGTACTGAGGGGAAAAAAATATGAAGGAATTCGTTGTTCTGTTGTGCCGGAGTGTTTGAAAGTTAAACACCTGGATTCATGAGAAGAAATGTCCACATTAGTTGAGCCGGTTTTTTTATTGCATTGACTGAGCTGTATAGACAAACATTCAAGAGAAAGTGAAGCCATTCAAATAAGGACATATCCACTATCAATCTATTAGGTATCTATATAGTTGTTGTTTTTTTCTACATGCACAAACACATACATGTATATTAGTTTGTTTTCTTATCATCCCGAATATATTTTGTGCATCAATGTATTGTACGTAAGTATTACTATTAGTGAACATTAGTTTGGGTGTGAGTCAGGACGGGGAGCAGGTGACTTGACAGCTGATCAGGTGTGGAAGTAGTCACCGTCTAAGGCGAGGCAAGGACTTGGACGAAACAAATTCTATCTATAAGCTTGTCCCGACAGTTAGTGTGATAAGTTAAGCAGCGTTATTGAAACCGTTGACGCATTTTCATGATTACCGATCGATGAAATAGGAGTGACAGTGTTGATGTGAAGATTTATAAAAGAAGGTACGCGTCATGTATACTAAAGTTACGTATTAGTCAGCCTAGGAAACCAAAGATACTGCCAACGAACACGAATATGTATGCAATAATTACACGCAGTACGTTTTTGTGTGGATGATGATGGTAACTAAAGATAATGGTAACTGAAGACAATAGCAATTTGTAGTACAGCTTCAGTATGCTGTGTGGAGTGTGATGTGCAACCGTAAAAATCCTCCACATAAAGATCTGATGGATTGAAATTCAGAAAGGCAGAAAGGAAGCATCACGATCATATTAATGAAAGTCTCCGCGAAGAAGACTTAAGAATAGTTGTATATCAGCCTTGGAATGACCATCGTCTGCTATTTTAAGAACAACTCCGGTCATTCTATCTTCACAAAACAAAACTACAAAACTTGAACATGTAGAATTGTGAAGAATATAAGGATTTCAAGATACAGACCACAGGATGAGATGACAAAGTATAAATTCACACTTTCACATTTAATAAGAAACTCTACTCTTACATTAATAATTCTCGTGTAATTTGATCTAACATGGAGTTGAGTTTGAGAATAAGGAAGTTGAATTTTTTTTCTAGTGAGATGAGTAGGACGAGGCGCGTGAGGCGAGTGAATGAACGTAGTGGGTCAGGAAAAGAGAAAATCCATTTGTTTCATGGCCAGACAGCGAGCAAGGTCAACGGCTCTCTCTCTCTCTCTCTCTCTCTCTCTCTCTCTCTCTCTCTCTCTCTCTCTCTCGTCTAAAAAATGTGTAGGCCGCTTGGGTGGAGTTAAATGACCAACGCCTAGTTAATTACACTTCCTCTCGTGTTAATTAGTTAGAAAATTTATCACTGTCTTGAGTTTTCGTGGAGATTACCGACCGACCGACCGTCCAGTCCATCGTAGTTAGATTATATAGTCTTGGCTTAGGTTAGGTTAGTTAGTCCTTAAATTTGCCGTAATGAATCCAGATTGTATTTGTATTTGAGTATTATTAGTTTATATTGTTCGTCAGTTGTGTTATTTCGTTGTTGTTGTTCTTTTTCCAGTTAATTCATTGTAGTGTATGTTGAAAAAGTGATTGGGTATCTCCGTATAGACTAGAATATTGTACTGTAGAATGACGTCAGAAATATAATTAATACACATTCATGCCACTTTAGTCAATAGTATTTTGTCGTATAGATAAAGCAAGGCATTATTTTTTCATCATTAAAACAGAAAGCGAAGGGAAAAAATAATGGAAACTGGAACATTTATAAATAGTTGTGTAGAATGTATACAAGCTTAAAAGAAATATATATAAGATTAAATGGCGAGGACTCAAGTTGTTAGTGTGTGTGTGTGTGTGTGTATAAGGAAGAGGTCAGTGCTAGAGAATGCAAGAGTGAAAGTGGGCAGCGCGTGTACGAGTATGTGACACAGTAGTGAAGGGTGAAAGGTGGAGTACCTCGAACGCGCTGGGAGGTGATGACGACAGAGAAAACTATACACGACCAAGGAAAGAAAAGAAAAGTTAATTATAAATGTTAGAATACTCAGATCAACACATGATTTCCGTATTTCCTTGGGTTGGGTTTTTATTTTATTGTTACGTACAAGGGATGATTTTTTTCCACCGTGCTTGTGTTGAACGTGGGTGTTGATTATCCGAGGAATGTTGAGAGACTTGACTACGGAAATGACATAATCCCCCGATTCGGCCAACGGCTAACTCACGGATTAGGTTACGAAACACCGCTGGCAACCTATCGTAAAGCAGTGAATCATGTTGCAGTGAGGAGGAGTGACGGGTAGGATCGAACTATCTCTCTCTCTCTCTCTCTCTCTCTCTCTCTCTCTCTCTCTCTCTCTCTCTCTCTCTCTCTCGCTACTTATGCGCCATGGATAATGAATGATCTGTATTTGGTGAGGACTGACATCCATCCTTGAGTGGCTGCTGCTGTCTCCGTGTCAGTATCCACCACTTACCACTTAGCCAGCGTCATGTTTGTTCACTTGCCTTGTTTGTGTGCCTCGTTGGAGCAGGTCGAGGCAGTATTAAACAATTATCGGTCATAGGTATTTAATGACAGTACGCAGGGTGGTAATGAGTATAGTTCGTAGTCACTGTAGAGGCACTACAGGGTATACAAGTGTTAATTTGAGTAATGTAACTGTGGGTAACGTTTTGAACTGTGATGGTGTGTGTTTGTGTGTACGTACGTCACTCTTGAGGTCACGCTTGAGGTTAGGGATGATCCAAACTGAGGGTGAGAGTGAAGACGAAGTAATATGGAATAGTGTCTGGGCTGAGTGGCGTGGGGGAGGGGCGAGAGGGTCGAGCGTGGGCTGAGGGGCGGGGTGCTCTGGACTGGAGCCCACAACTAACCGAATAAGGCTACGGGCTGAACGACCCTCACCTACTGCTGCGTCCCGTCACCAACACACTATTAGCAGACCAACCCAACGTGCGGCCTCGGGTATTGGGTCTTACTAGCGCTGGACATCACTAACTTAAGGCATTGGAAAGACGAAATAATAGTCCTGAAACACCTGGATGTAATGAAATAAACAAAAATTCATGCTTGCCTTGCGTGGACTTAGAATTGCTTTTTTTTGTCAGAACTTTTCCTATTTCGGCTAATAATGACGTGTCTGTCGCCACGTCATGGTTATCAGCGCAATGGGTTATGTTTACGTTGGGGAGTCTTCAAAACAATGGAATTAGTACCTTTAAGAGCACAGGAACCGTAAGGAGCGCATGTAGGCGGGATGAAGCAGGTGTCAGTAGAAGTAGGCGGGTAAACGGTTCACACACACCACATCCCAGCGCCTTTTATTCATATAGTCATTCTTTTGTTTCTGTTTGGGTGTCTGTTTGCCTTATACATGAGTTATCTTGAGTCGGTGATGGCGTGTCTGGGTAAGCGGCCTCGAAGGTGGACAAAAACAAGGTGATTGTAATGCAGGAAATGATAATCGGTAATGTGGGCGTTGTTCATCCCTGGGCCTTAGCGACACCTTATTAGTGACGTCATAAGGGTGTGGGCGGATACAAACACGTAGCTCCACCCACTTTCTCCTCATGTACTAGTGTGTTATGAGGCTTCAATGCGAACTATGAGGGTACTTTTCTTGAATATGGCATTGTACATTTGCTTTGTTGCTAGAATGGTACGCGGTTTACCAAGACATTCCATAGAACGAGGTTGTAGGGAACCAGGTGTGTGGGCAGTGAGTGGGCGGAGTCTAGGACGTGTGTGCGGCTGGGCAAGGCGGTGCTCCACCAACCACAACCCTCAACCACAGTCTAGGTGGCGGAGGAGCGCGGTGCCCAGCCTTCTCTCAGTACCCTGTCAACTCTTGGTATATGCTGGAAGGATTGGTGCCGCGAGAGCATCTGGCGGCTGTCGGCACTGTTGAGTAGGGAGGAAGTGCGCGATGGTAGTGGTGTTTGTGAATGGTGGAAGATGAGGGTGAAAATAATTGAAATGGAGGTGGACTGTTGAGATAAAACTTGAAATATTATCCTGCCTACAACCTTGGAAGGTGACCGCATTATCAAGGATATATTTATATAAGAATGGAGAGGAGCAGCCTTGTGGGGGGATGGAGCTCCTCGGGTGGTGGTGGGGGCAGCCTCACCACCCACGTAATGACTTCTAGCATGGCCAGCTCAACTTCCAAATCTTTTTCAAGTTTTAGAACAAGTTCACAGGTGTCAAGTTCCACACTAAGTAGTTCTAATATTACGAGTTTCGGTGATTTTCGATCTTCGATAAAAAGCGACGGTTCCCACCAGCGTGTGTCCATTGTCAATAAGGGGCACCAGTCGGCGGGGCCCTCCACCTTGTGTGGAGTGTTTGGCTCGGACCCTGCCGGCCCCCGTCCCCGCCCCCGCCCCATGCCCCCCTCCGCCAGCCCACTCAGCTCCACACACTCAAGGTCAAACACGAGCAGGTGGAGTACTACTGAGTCAGACATGAAGCATCTCGATAGCCTCAGGAGTTCTAACACACGCAAAACAAGTGCCTCCAAATCGAATGTTTCCAAGTCTACCTTGAACACCACTTTAAAGTCACAAACTGTAACCAGCAAACCCTCCAAGGTGACTGTGTCTTCTAAGTCAAGTGCAGCAAAGAATGAGCAAGACACTTCAACCAAGTCATCGAGGTTGAGCCATACGAAACAATCTAATAAAGGGATGAACAAATCCAAGACTGACAAGACTGTGAGGCCAAGTGGCGACTCCCGCTCGTCGCCGGCACCGCGCCACTCTAGCACGCGAGGGACTCAGACAAACAAATCTGAGAGAAAATTAAGCAAAGGCAACTCGACCAAAGCTTTGCACACTCGCAACTCCCCCAGCGCCGCCCACACAGGTGCCAAGATAGATCTTATCACCGGCGCCGGTAAGGCCGGAGAAACCAATATAGAAAATAATGATCCCAGGGTGCGCTATGGGGAGACTACCAAGAAGGGTGACCGCTCCGTGACTGCCATCCACAATGTAAGTGTTAGCGGACAGTTCTATCGTGTGGTTAAGATGATATGTTGCAATTAGGCTGTTTTTAACGTTACACTTTCTTATGTTGCCTTAAGTATTTTCGTTTCATTATAGACTATAGACGAATGAAGTGATATGTAAAAGGTTAGTCATGCTTCGCACGCAACAGTGGTTTACACAAGACCAGTAGCAGACAGAAGGCTTCTAATAACACCTTCTGATACTATCTCGCAATTATTTTCGATATTTTGATAATGAAGTTTAATACTGCAATATATAGTAGACAAGCGCTATTTTAGTATTAACTCGTAAGTAAAATAAACATTTCCTGCGTGAGAAAACACAGTGTGACTCAATAGATTAAGAGAAGGGAGACTTGGCGGTGAAGCAAAGGAGAGGTTCCGGTGTGGCCCAGACAGCTTGGCGCCTGCCTGTCCGTCCTCCTTCCTTTTGAGCTTTAGTTCCTACCTGCTTCACCGCCTTCGTGATGGGTGATGGGTTGCGACTTTACCGTATTACTCCTTGCCTCCGGAAACTGACGAGCTCTATAGAACCATTTACTATAGTTTTATAATGGGATGTGTAATATAATGTTGTGGCAAGAGTTGATTTGTTGTGCTTTTTCCAGTTCCAGCTCGAGGACTTGTCTCCCGTGAGCCTTGAGAAAACTTTCCGCACTGAACTCAACCTTCCTGAGTCCAACCATGACTATTCCGCCCCTGTCATCCTCGAGTGAGTTTGTAGTTTTATACTTGAGATACATAACCTTACAAACATTCATAACAACACTTCCATTATTTTTGTAGATTTTTATATGTATTACAAATATTCCCTTTGAATATGTTTCATACGCCTTTCAAACATGCCTGATATGTATGCTTCATTCTTCACTACATTTTTTTTCTGACTTGCATCTCCTTCAGGGATGATGCAAATGAATTCCGAGCCAAATCCGAGGCCCACGTGACAGTCACCAGTGATATGCTGCCCACACAACGCCGGACCTCTGCCACTCAGCTGATGGATACAGGTAGTGTTGTGGATGGGAGTGTGTCCACCACAACCACCTTGGCGGGCACCTCCCTCCAGGTCACCACTACCAGCTCCACCCGCCACCAGACTCCTGCCACTGCCGCGTCAGGGGCTGCAGAGGCTCACATTGTGCATCCTGTCTCAGGTGAAAAACTAACATTGCACGCGGCCATGGTAGGGGAGCTGGTGGACCTTACATCTGGTACTCTAACCCACCCTACCACGGGAGAAAAAATGCCTTTCTCTGAGGCTGCTGAGCGTGGGTACGTGAGTCCTGCATTGGTGCACCATCTCGAGACTCCTTGTGGCATTATTGACCCAGCCACAGGCAAGGAGATGACATTGTTACAGGCAACCAAGAAGGGCATGTACAGCCCTGAGGAGGGCTCCTTCAAGGACCCCACCACAGGCCAGCTGCTTTCTCCTGAGAAGGCAGCTAAGCTTGGGTTCATCATCTTGGAAAAGGTAAGCTTTTTCACCCAGCTTTGTGTGCCGGTGGTGGCCTCGCTCACTCTTTACGATGCCATAGTTGAGGGCCATGTTAATGTTCGCACGGGAGAATTCACCGTACCTACTTCGGGAGAAAAAATTCCATTGACCCAAGCTTTTGCCAAGGGCTTCGTATCTGCAGAACCAGCACCTGTAGCAACAAGTGGAATTTCTCTCTCCGAAGCAGTCAATCAGGGCTTCATAGATGATTTTTCTGGTCAGGCAGTAGACAGAAATTCTGGAAACAAATATACCTTAGATGAGGCGATACAGAAAGGATTGTTAGCCTCTCATGTTCGTGAAATAGTGAACTCAGACACAGGATGTAAATTGACAGTAGCTGAAGCGATTCAGGAAGGTGTGTTGGACGTGACAGCTGGACGGTATGTTAATAATGTGACAGAGAAAAAGTTGAAGTTTTCTGAAGCTGTACAACAACAACTGATATGCCGCCCATACACACTGAAGGACTGCAGTGACATGAAGCTTTTGGATAGTAAAGGAGAAATCCAGGATCCTCAAATAAAGGACCACATCCCACTCCTGGAAGCTGTTGGAAAAGGAATCGTTGATGTAGAATTGAAATCCGTTAAAGACACAGCCAGTAAGACGCTGCTCACTCTGCCGGAAGCCTTCATGTTTTCTGTGCTGCTGCCAGAGGGGAAGTACCGCGACACGGAGAGCGGGGAGGTGATGAGCCTCCTGGAAGCTGTCAACAAGGGCCTTATTACATCAGTCACCACCAAGACTATATTTGATATCGATGGCATCAAGGATCCAGAATCTGGGGAATACATTAGCTTTAAGGTGGCTCTACATACGGGAATTATTGATTCTCAGACTGGTATGTTTACTGATCCACGAACAGGAAACACAATGACCTTGGAAGAGGCTGTTGAGGCTAAGCGTATCCAGCCACAGATCCTAGAGACTCTGAAAATGAATATTGGAATGTTTGATTCTAATGGAAAAGAAATGAATGTGGTCGAAGCAGTTCTCAGTGGGTGCCTCGACCCTAACACAGGTCAGGTCTTGGATCCTAAGACTGGCAATGCTGTGGCCTTGGAGGATGCTGTGAGGAGGAAAATTATTACGCCAGAGGGAGCTGCCACTCTGCGAGGCTTGCTCAGTGTCACCGTAACAACTGCTACCATTACCAAGACCATCAAGAGGTACGTGACTGTCAAGAGTACAGGAGTCCTCACCACAGAGTCCAAAGTTACTCTTCAAGAGGCTCAGCACAGAGGCCTCATTAATGAAGCCCAGGGAACATTCCAGGACCCTGAGAGTGGGGCAACCTTGCCGCTGGACGAGGCCATTGAGCGTGGTCTCGTTACTCTTTCGACTGAGTGGCCCGCGTCCCTCCCTACTGTGCAGGCCACCTCGCCTGAATCACCCACTAGAGAAACTACAAAAAGACATCTTTCCCCTGACAAACCTCACAGCCCAATAAAGGCTGCAAGGACCAGCGTGTCTCCTGAGAAGGAACAATCTCCAGAAAGACCCTCGAGGAGAGGAAGTGGTTCCATGTCTCCGAGTAAGGCTGAAAAGGAGACAGTTGAGGGAAGAACCTCTCCAGTAAAGACTGTTTCTTCAGCATCTCCAGATAGAAGAAGCTCACCCACTAAATCAAGCCGTCCAACCTCACCATCCAAGTCACCTAGGTCATCCCCCGTAAAAGATTCATCACAGCCTGAAGCCATGGACACCAAGCCCAGCAGCACCAGACCAGACACGCTCTTTGAGGCTCAGAATGGATCCAAGGAAGGTTCACCTGTCAAGTCTTTACCAGAGTCTCCTTCCAAGTCTACAAGCTCAAGACAAATGTCGCCATTTACCCTGTCAAGAGAAACATCTCCAATAAAGTCATTTGGCTCAAGGGCAGATTCTCCCATGAAATCTAGTGGCATAGGACCAGAATCTCCATTGAAAACTGATGAATCAATGCCAACCTCACCAGACAAGGGTTTGATCAAAGATCAGATCATGTCCCCTGAGAGGCCTCCAAGGAAAGGAAAGAGTACTATTAAGTCACCTGCCGACTCTGTTGACAGCGCCATGGGGATTGTGGATGATTTTACCTCATCAGGGGCGTCCCTCACAGGCTCCACGAGTGCCTTCACTGACAGTTACTCAATCAAAACTCGGATCCTAGAGTTGCCACCAGACGGCTGGTACCTTAAGGAGGCTATAGAGGAAAAGTTGTATGATCCTGTCATGGGTCTGTTTACTATACCAGGCACAGATAGGCTGGTCAGCTTTGAGGAGTGTGTAAATATGGGAATAATTGATCCTCGGTCAGGTGAGGCCATTGATCCTAAAAGTGGGCGAAAAATTTCTCTCATGAGAGCCATAGAAAAGGGAGTTTTAGATTCCACTGGTAAATACCCTGATGAAAATAACACTGAAAGAAGACTCACCATGAAAGAAGCAATATCTAAGAAATGTGTCCTTCTGAAAGATCGCACCGAGGTGACAGAGCAGCCCTCTGGACGTGTCATCCAGATCACCAGTGTAGAAGGCCAGCCTGACAAGGTTCAAGTGTTCGACGGCGAGGGTGAAGTGGCCAACACCGTCACCGAGATCAAGACAAATGAACCAGCAGTAGACGACACCTATGTAGAGATCAAACCTGGAATAACTTTCCATCCCACCGAAGGAAACGTACACATGGAAGATGGCTCAGTTGTGGACGTTGTCACTGCTGTGAAGGAAGGGAAAATCCAGCCCACGGGAGTCAAAGTCAGGGATCCTTACTCTGGGCGAGACCTGAACATCAGCGAGGCCATGAGGAAAGGGATTATTGACAAAGATTCAGGTGAGTACAAGGATAAGACAGGACGCAAGCTCTCACTGACAGATGCTGCCAAGTATGGTATTCTGGGAGTGGCGGCAGTGGTGGGTGCACCTGTAATTGCCGGAGTGGCTGCTGCACAGGCCATCAAGAAGGGAATCAAGAAGATAAGGAAGGTTGACCCCAAGACGGGCACAGAGATAGTCATTGAGGAGAGTGTAGAGATAATATCAGAAAGCCCTCGAGAAGAGGAGTCAGAGGTTCCTGTTGTGGGAAGACACTCCCGTACCACCATCAAGTCCACGACTGTTGTGGAGACGGATGTTATCCTACAGGACCCCGTCACTGGAAAAGAAATATCGCCAGAAGAGGCCATTTCTCGAGGACTGATATCTCCTGACGAGTTAGAGGAAATAAGGGACTCGGCGCAGGGAAAAATCCAGGAAGTTCAAGAAACCTCTTCAGATGGAAAGTTTAAAATACAAGAGACTAAGGAATACAAAGTTATTGGTTTAGAAGACAGTAAGACAGAACCAAAGAAAGTAATTGAGGGTGCTGCAGTCAAAAGTATTCAAGACAGGAAGTCCCCTGTAAGTCCAGAGAAGCTGTCTAGAGAGGCGTCGCCCGAGAAAAGAACGAAGTCTCCTGCAAGTCCAGAGAAGCTGTCTAGAGAGGCGTCGCCGGAAAAAAGAACGAAGTCTCCTGCAAGTCCAGAGAAGCTGTCTAGAGAGGCGTCGCCGGAAAAAAGAACGAAGTCTCCTGCAAGTCCAGAGAAGCTGTCTAGAGAGGCGTCGCCCGAGAAAAGAACGAAGTCTCCTGCAAGTCCAGAGAAGCTGTCTAGAGAGGCGTCGCCCGAGAAAAGAACGAAGTCTCCTGCAAGTCCAGAGAAGCTGTCTAGAGAGGCGTCGCCGGAGAAAAGGACGAAGTCTCCTGCAAGTCCAGAGAAGCTGTCTAGAGAGGCGTCGCCGGAGAAAAGAACGAAGTCTCCTGCAAGTCCAGAGAAGCTGTCTAGAGAGGCGTCGCCGGAGAAAAGAACGAAGTCTCCTGCAAGTCCAGAGAAGCTGTCTAGAGAGGCGTCGCCGGAAAAAAGAACGAAGTCTCCTGCAAGTCTAGAGAAGCTGTCTAGAGAGGCGTCGCCGGAGAAAAGAACGAAGTCCCCAACCAAGTCCCCTGCTAGTGAAGTGTCCTCTGCTGCACAGCCTCGTGAAGTTCGTCCACAACCAGGTTATGATGACACCAGCATCAGATCTCCAGAGGAATCCAAGGATGTTTTATCTTCTACAGATAAACCAGACTCCTCCAGTGTGACTGAAAAAGTAAAGCCGGAAGCTCTTCAGGGATTGCCTTCCTCAGATACAGAAATGAAAGATGTATCAGAATCTAGAATCTCGCCAGCAAAGGATGAGCGAGAGTCAGAAATGAAGGATTTGTCAAGACCCAAGGTCTCTCCCGTTAAGGATCAGCCACCATCAGAAATTTCTCCTGTAAAGGATCAGCCATCAGAAATTTCTCCAGTAAAGGATCAGCCATCATCAAAAATGTCTCCAGTAAAGGAAGAGCCATCATCAAAAATGTCTCCAGTAAAGGATCAGCCATCATCAGAAATGTCTCCAGTAAAGGATGAGCCAGTGTCAGAGATGGAAGATGTGTCAAGACCCAGTCTCTCTCCAGTAAAGGATGTGTCTCCTACCAGTACAGGTGAAAGTCCAAATGAACCACAGACAGACAGAAAATTGTCCCTTGGGGAAAGGACGAGAGAGCGTGTAACAACTGAGCCTAAATTCAGTGTTGCCATTGGACGCGCTAAGTCTCTGCCGAGCCCTAGTCACGAAGGAAAACCTGTAGTGCTTCAGAAGGTGCGCAGAAAATCCATGAAGCCAAAACAGGCTGCATCAAAGGGAGTCGTTGATGAGAAAACTGCCACTCTGTTAGAGGATCTTGGCACTCTTCGTGGACATGGTGGTGAACCTTTGTCCTTGGAAGAAGCTTTGAGACTGAAAAGAGTTGATGGTGACAGTGGAGCCATTGTTGATATCGCCTGCGGGGAACCTCTCACCATTAATGAGGCAGTTGAGAGTGGCATCCTTGATAGTTCTACAGGAAGTGTTCTTGTACCTATTGGAAGGAGTGTTACCTTACCAGAGGCTGTGCTTCAGGGTCTGTTCGAAAAGACTACTCAAAGATTTATTCATCCTGAAACTGGAGACATGTTGACACTGCGCGAGGCTGTTCTTTGTGATGTCATCGATCCACTTTCCCAGATCTTGGAACCAGATTCAAATCAAGTATTAACTTTAGACGAAGCCATTAAAAGAGGTCTTATAGATTCAGAGTCTGGTCAGGTCAACACAAAACATGGACCTGTATCTATATTAGAGGCTATGGACTCAGACATGTTTGTGACCAGTGCAGTGGCACGGGTAGATTGGCTTCCTCCTCTCGGCATGACATTTCCCGTCGCCTTGGAGAGAGGACTTGTTGATGCTGACACGAAAGAAATAATCCACCCAGTGACAAGTGACCGTCAACCCTTGAAAAAGGCCATCGAAAATAACTTTATTCTTGCTTTGCCTTGTCCAATTTTGCCGGACAGTGTGCAGGTCACACAAGCTTTGGAGTGCAAACTGATCAACACAGATTCATGCACCTTCACTGTTCCCAGCACTGGGGAAGAAATTCCGGTCGAAAAGGCTGTTGAAAGCGGTATGCTTCAGATCAAACCCATGACCACCGTTGTTGCTGATGAGAAGGAGGAAGGAATCATCGTCACAGAAACAATTACATCCTATGAAACCATTATTACAAAAACCATTCAAGTCAAGGCGGGGCATGTCATGGTGAACCAAACGGAGGTGAAAAACACCACCACGGGAGAAATTATACCTCTAGAGGAAGCTAAAAAGAGTGGCATAGTTGTTGAAATCGAGGAAACTGAGGAGACGAAAGAAACGCCAACCTTCCGGGAGGCAGTGGAGCAGGGACATGTTGACTTTGCCAGCGGCACATTCAAAGACCCGAACACTAGCAGAGAAGTGCCCATCGCTGAAGCCATCCAACAGGGTCTTGTACAGCCCACTGATCCCGCGCCGTCTACTGAAGTAACCAGTAAGATCAACATCATGCAGGCCTTTTCCACTATTTACCACGAGAAGTCTGGCAAGTTTAAGGACCCTGCTTCTGGGAGTCTCCTGACCCTCGATGAAGCTGTAGAAAAGGGTGTGATTGACCCCGATGCCATGGTCTATGACACCAAGAGTGGTGACGCCCTTACTACCAAAGAGGCTGTTGAGAAAGGTGTCATTGATGTTGAAGCTGGTGACTTTATTGATCCCAAGTCTGGCAGTAAAATCAAGGTGAAGGACGCGGTCAAGATGGGGCTTTTGGCTGTCATCGGAGCTCCTATTCTCGCTGGAATGGCAGTAAAGGAAGTCATTAAAGGTGCTCGCGAAAAAGTAAAGAGAACTTCGTCACCCACTAGAACCACAATCATTACTGAGATAGTGGAGGAGTATGTAACAACCACAACAGCAGAGGAGATGCTCAACCGGACATCGATTCGGCCAGAGGATCAGAGATGTTACCCAGTCATCAAAATTGGCCAGCAAATGACACTCAGAAGAGCCATGGAGGGAGGTTACATTGATGTTGACTTGTGTGTGGTCGTGATTCCGTCTAGCGGGTCGAGGCAGCTCTTGCGGCGGTCAGTGACGGAAGGCTCCATCACGCTGACCACGGTGATCGAGATACGCACCCGAACAGAAATTTGGATTGTAGAGGAGACCACTATTATTACAATGGTTGTCAAGTCCTTAGATCCCGCAGTAATGACTGAGAGGGGAGAGTTCGATCCAAAGAAAGGCAAGTTCATTGACCCAGTAACGAAGAACCCCATAACCTTCCATGAAGCATTGGAGAAATGTTCATTAAATCCAGATCACACAGTAGTTACTGATCCAACAACTGGAAAAGAAATAACCTTAGCAGAAGCTATCAAGGAAGGCATTGTGGATCCCATCACAGGCGAAATACGGGATCCACAAACAGGAAGTTCTGTACCATTTTTCGAAGCTGTCAAGAAAGATCTGGTGAAACCAGATGACAAAAAAGAACGTAAAAAAGAACAAGAAAAGCCAGATACTTCAATAACTATCAATGAAGCTGTCACTTGCGGTCTTCTGAAGCCTGAGACTGGAATGTTCACAAATCCCGCCACTGGAGAGAGCATGATCTTAGGGCAAGCCATCCAAAGCGGCCTACTCGACCCTACTTCCATCCAGATTGTAGACCCCAGAAGCGAAGAAACAGTGTCCCTCAAAGAGGCGGTGGAAACTGGACTCATCGATCTAGATTCTGCTACATTCACCGACCCCGAAACTGGATGTGAGGTGGAATTCACAACTGCGCTTATGAAAGGAATTTTGGTGCCCAAGAGGAAGCCAATGTCCCTTGTGGCTGTAGTGAAGAAGGACTTGTATGACGCCAAGTCAGGTAAAATCACAGACACCTTGATGAAACAAAAGCTAGAAGTTGACGAGGCAGTGAAGCGAGGCATCGTAGAACCTTTCATCACCCTCTGTAAGGACACAAAGGCCAACAAATACGTGACTTTAGATGACGCTTTAGATTGTGATTTGGTCATTGCTCAGAACGGTAAACTAAAGAACACCAAAAAGAACACTTTCATCACTTTTGACACGGCAGTGGAGCAAGAGCTTATTGTTACCAAACGAAAACCTGTCCCCCTCACCGAGGCGGTAATGAGTGATATGTATGAACCCCAAAAAGGCCTGTTTTATGATCCCTGCGAGGGAACAGAACTGACCTTAAATTCATCAATATCTTGCAAGCTAGTTGACGGAAGTCCATGCAAAGTTAAAGTGAATGAGGAAGTATACACTGTGAGTGATGCTCTTGACAAGGCAATCCTGGACGGGGAAGCAGGGCGACTGTTGCAGCCAGATGTAATGACTCTGGATGAAGCAGTGAGAAAAGGCTACGTTATCACCTCCATGGGTTCACTGTCTCTGCAGCAGGTGTTGGAGGACGGACTTTATGATCCCGAGACTGGCCTCATCACCGTGAATGGTGACCGCATCACCATTAAGGAAGCCATTGAGAAAGGTATCATTGATCCGTCTAGTATGTCAGTTAAAGACCCACGCACTGGAGAGCCACTTTCTCTGGAGGAGGCCATTAGAGTTGGCATAATTGATCCAGAGTCAGGCACGTTCAGGGACCCTGTAACCGGGGCTGATATTGAATTGACTGAGGCTTTATCAAAGGGGATGATCATTGAAGGTCGCACTAAGTTCACTCTGTACCAGACAGTGACTAAAGGACTGTATAACCCTAGCACTGGTCGCATCACCGCTCCAATCTCTCAGAGTCACATGACTGTAAGTCGGGCAATTCGCAGTGGTCTTGTCGATCCCAACACCACTCTGGCTCGTGACCCTGACACTGAACAACTTATGAGCTTCAAGCAAGCTGTCTCCAAGGAACTGATTGACACAAATGCAGGAATGATGAGATTTGGTAGAATCAAGAGAGTGAATTTCAAAGATGCCTTCGAACAGGATTACCTTCTAGATGCACAGATGCCAATGGCTCTCCGTGTTGTCATTATGAAGGAGCTGTACAAAGAGGAGAGTGGAAGGTTTTTGAATCCTACCACAGGCAGCTGGATAACTCTCTCCGAGGCTATATCCGTGCAGATGATCGACCCTGACTCAACACACGTTAAGGACACACTGTCGGGTCGCCTGAAGAAGGTGAACCTCAGAGAAGCTATTGAAGCAAATATAATTGATGGAGAAACCGCACTGGTGAAGAACTACCAAACAAGTACCTGGCATACTCTGCTGGAAGCCTATGAACTAACACTAATCGTGGACAGTCGTGTAGCCATGTCCCTTCAACGTGCCCTCCATCAAGGCCTTGTTGATGACGACCAAGGTCTCATCACAGACGTGAACACAGGCCGGAATATAACACTCCATGAAGCCATGCGACGCTTGGTTATCAACCCAGGCCTTCCCTGTTACCTAGACCACACCACCTCCAACTGTCTTTCCCTTGTGCAGACGTGCAGGGAGGGTATCATCGATCGCAGACTCGGCAAGTTCATTGATCCAAAATCAGGCTGTACCCTGACTCTAATGGATGCCCTCGAGCATGGCATGATCCTCGATATTGACAAGCCACAGGATCTGTATGGCGCAGTGACCATGGGTTTCTGTGATTCCAAAACAGGGCGCATGATCCAGCCTAACACTGGTCGCAGACTGACACTGGCTGACGCTTGCAAGCAAAGCGTCGTGGACCCAACCATATCCATCATTAAAGTCGCTGATAAACCAAAATTCATGAAGCTCAGCTTTGCCGTGAAAGAAGGCTTAATTGATGATATCAAAGGAAAGTATATCATGCCGGACACTAAAAAAGAAATCACTCTTGAAGAAGCAACCAAACGGCACCTTATTCTCCCCGCTAAGAGACCATTGACAGTGGAGGAGGCGCTGCAGTATGGTCTGTACTCACCAGATACTGGACGTTTTACAGAGCCAAGTGTTGGGGACAAGATGGACCTGCAGGAGGCCATAACACACGGCCTCATTGACGGCAACACATCTGCTCTCAAGAACCCAAGTGATAATTCTATGAAGAGTATCAGGTCAGCTATAGAAGACAAGGATATTGATGCTGTCAAAGGCGTTGTCATTCATCCTCAGACCAAGAAGGTTTATACCATTAATGTGGCATTTGAAAAGGGACTAATTGTGACGGTTGGCAAACCTATCAGTTTCATGCAGGCCGTCAAACAAGGATCCATCGACTTCGAGAAAGGTTCATATACTGATCCAGAAACAAGCATTGAATATACTTTGGAGGAAGCACTTCGCTTTGAGCTGATTGATCCAGACTCTGCTGTCATCAAGGATCCCAACACTGGCAGATACAAGACTTTGAAGAGAGCCGTGCAAGAGGGTCTTGTTGACTTAAAGAAGCGAGCTTTATACGACCCTCAAAGTGGAACCCTGAAGACATTGTGTATCATTTTCGACCAAGGCACAATTGTATTCCTTAGGGAGCCTCTGTCCTTTGATGAGGCAATTGATAAGGGTCATTTTGACACTGAGACTGGAATGTACACTGATCCTAACTCTAAAGAAATTCTGACCCTAAAAGAGACGTGCCACCTCGGTCTCATCGATCCCCAAACAGTGTTGATCAAAAACACCCGTTACCGTCAGCTGCTGCAGCCAGCCGAGGCATGTCAGGTGGGAGCCCTGGACGTTGAGAAGGGCAAGGTGTGCAACACGGCCTCGAACCAGCAGCTAACTATGGCCGCCGCCATGGATGCCGGGCTGATTGTTACCCCTCGCCGGGGCATGGCCCTGCTGGAGGCCCTCGACTATAACCTGTATGACACTGAAAGTGGCTGCCTTCTGAACCCCCATGTGAAGGAACATGTGACATTACAGAAGGCAGTGACGTGTGGGTTGATTGACAGCACCACAACTATGGTAAAGTGCCCAGTTCAAGGCACCATCCAGACCATGTGTGATGCAGTACGGAACGGGGTGCTGGACGAGCAAGCTGGTGCCGTGGTGGATACGGCCCAGGGCACCCGCTACCCGCTGCCGGAGGCACGCCGCCTCGGTTACCTCCTCACCGCGCAAGCGCGGGTAAGATGCACCAGTAACTGCGCTTTGGGAATGACACTGCACTCAAAGATTACCACAGCTAACGCTCTCTGTGTATTCTAAGTAGTACTCACAATACTGTACAGTGTACTACTTGCTACTGCTATACTTTTGTTGGAATGCCTGCACCAGTAACTACTACTACTACATACAGGCAATAGATGGCTTAGAGCTTTCTCTTTATGGTATGTGTATGAATGTTGGCAGAATAATTCACTTTTGAGTGCCTGAGGTACATTTTTGGCTCTGAGTGGTACTAACCCACATGGTAATAATTGGCTTTTGGCAACTAAACCTGGGAAAGGATCACTAATCAGATGTACATTTGTAATTTTCATTATTTTTTCCAGGTGTACATCTCTATTTATTGATGAATTGTGGCTGAATTTTGGCTTGTGATGTAGCCTTAAGGCGTAGCTTGTAAGGTCCCTATTTTTTGTGTAACGTGTTTTTTGTTACTTTTTTTGTTTTTCCACTTTGATTTATATTCTAGATATTTTTTCTTTGACGTTGTGGATGTTACCTTGTGCCTGCAGCCGATTTTTTTTTCCCTGTGCATTACGACTTTTGGCTGTTTGTCATGGACCGTGGGCTTACGCGACTGCCTGCCCTCCATGGCTTGTGTGACCCTGTGACCTGACCTTCCCCCACACCATCCCCCTACCTCTATCCTTCCCTACCTTTCCTTTGTACTCCAAACTACCCACACCAGTAGACACCAACACTTTCTACCATTAAAGCTTTACTAACAAGTTTCTTTTACTTTCTACTTTTTTTTATTATCAGTTTTGTTTTGTACGTTGGTAATGTTGCATCCAATGTTTTAAATATTTTTGCCGTGCATTGTCACTGTTGTTAAAGCACGAAGTCCAAGTCTTGTGTGATATTCAATGTGGGCGCAGCAGCTGTCACTCGTCTCCCCTTCACAACCTTGGGTGTCGGCGTCGCTACTCTAAAGGCAGCGACCTGAACACTGTAGTAGTGAGAGGGCGTCGGGAGCCGCTGCGTCACGGACAAATTGGTAACGTGTGGTGGTGATGTGTTTTGCAGCAAGCCATGATCGAAAAGTACCGTCAGTGCGACGCCACCATTGTGGACATGGTGGACTGTGTGAGCGAAATCGAGAGACGCCTGGCAGAGCAAGAACCTGTCAGTGAAAATCCCAATGGTCTTCGCAATCAGATCAACACTGTGAAGGTGAATGAACTCTTCTACTTGAGCTTTTCATTAGTTTACTGTTTTACTTTTGTACATTCCTGAAATGAATATGCAAATATGATTGCGTTGATGTATGAGTATAATGATATGACCATATCAAGATCACATGGTTTTTGTTACAGGCAATTAAGGATGAACTGGACGAGATGTTCCGTCCCCTGGGCACCTGTCTGGACGGTGTGCGGCAGGTAGTGAACCAAGGCGGCGATGTCCTGTCTCGTGAGGAGCTCAGCTCCCTCGACCAGGCCGCCACCGTGCTCAAGCAGCGCTACGACCACTGTGTTGTTCAGGCCGACACCACTCACCGCCGACTCACCACCGCCATGGAAGAATTCTCCAAATATGAGAAGGAGATCGCCCTCTTCGAGACATGGTTGAAGCAAGCCAACAAGACCTTAGTGGAGAAGGAACGACTTTGTTCTGACCTCAACAAGATCAAGAATCACGAGCAGGGCTGCCGGGACTTCCTGGGTGACGTGATCGCCCATCAGGCTGATCTACGGTTCATCACCATGGCCACACAGAAGTTCCTGGACGAGTCTAGCCTCTACCTGCGCACTGTAAACAACTTCCGCACCACCTTGCCTGAACGCTACCCGCTGCTACAGGCTGATCCCGACTCAATGGTGCGTGATGCTGCCGATGAAGTGTCTGCCGAGTTCAAGGGTCTCCTCGCCCGAGCCAACAAGCTGGTTGACAAGGTGGGTAAAGCTTACAGGCCACAGTTCTATTTCTAACATAATGAACATATACTATCTTTTACTTGAAAGTTTTTTATGTGCTATAAAAATGTTAAACTTATAATGTTTTCTTCATTCACGTAGGCCACTAGCGTTGGAAACAAGCAGAGAGACTACACCGAGGCTATCGAGAAGGCATCTCGCTGGCTTAAGGACACTGAGGTCAAAGTGACCCGCATCCTACAAGAGCCTGTTGGTGCTGAGCCTAAGATCGTTCAGGACCAGCTGGACAAAGCCAAGGTTATCAACAATGATGTGGTGGCTCAGTCTCGCCTCTTTGATAATTGCCGGGCCACTGCAACGTCCCTGCTGCGTGCCCTCGAGGGAGAACTAACGGCCCACGAACAGGCGGCCATCGAGCAGCCTCCAGAGGAATTGGCTGAGAGGTATGCTGAGTTGGCCGACCGTCTTGGCCATCGCTGCCAGGAGCTTGACACCGCCCTTGTCCAGTGTCAGGGAGTTCAGGAGGGTCTTGACTCCCTCATGAGCTGGCTCAACAACATCGACCTCCAACTCAAGTGAGTACCCCAAAAACCTGATTTTTTTTTCCTTGGCTTTTGTTCATGATCTCTGAAAATATGGTGCCGTCTATCAGTTAGGCGATGGTTAAGTGAGCACAGAATGAAGAGCTTCAACCTTCCTCTGTCACCACTGTTGTCTCTGGAAGATTCACTGATTTCTCGCACAAATAGTCAATAGAATGACATCTTTGTTGCATTTAGTTTACGGAGTAAGATCGAGTTGATGAATTCACAATAATTTGGAGATACATTTTACCTTATTAAAACGTTAGAAGACAATAGAAGTGTGCAGGCGGCACTTGGGTATGTTAACATGTATTTCTACTCCTTGTAAAGAGGTGACGCCTGAACACAATGCATTCCTTACATAATGTTATGATATACAAACACGTCTGTCAGCTGGAAAAAAAAGTGTCATGCATCAACCCCAAACGAAGACAGCCAATACTGATTGATCATGCTGGAATATTGCAGGAATTGTACTTTAAATGTAACATCAATACATTCCATATACTATACATTCCACCGACGTAGTTGCAATAGCTATTATATATGTCTTACATAATCACCATCTAGTAATATAAAGAACAAAGCCATGCGTGATAAACTGTTGAATACCGATAGAAAGTCATTGATGAGTGCACGTTTTAAGGCTTTTTGATGCTACCAGGGAAAGTTGCTAATCTTCAGAGACAAAAACAGAGGCTGAGAAAGGTTGAAGAATTCCATTGTGGGAAGAGGTATTGCAATATTTTAAAGACATAAAAAAACCTCAGATTAAGAGTTTTACCATCTGAAGGACGACGTTTTTGAAAGGTGGTGTGTACAAGCTCATGGGAATAATGCTTCAATATGGAATTATTTAGAATTTTATATATGTGTAGGCTACCCTGTGTGTGTGTGTGTGTGTGTGTGTGTGTGTGTGTGTGTGTGTGTGTGTGTGTGTGTGTGTGTGTGTGTGTGTGTGCGTGTGTGTGTGTGTGTGTGTGTGTGTGCGTGTGTGTGTGTGTGTGTGTGTGTGTGTGTGTGTGTGTGTGTGTGTGTGTGTGTGTGTGTGTGTGTGTGCGCGTGTGCGTGTGCGTGTGCGTGTATGTGTGGAAAGTGGGAATGGAGGAGAGAGAGAGAGGTGGAAAGAGAAAGATAAAGAGAAACAAAACTTCACCGACCCTGAAAACTCTTACATTCTCACAGTTCTTGCTCACAATACTTACTGACGTTGCATTGCGTGCCCTTCACTGGAACAATAAGGCAAACACAGACGCTCACTCATTATCAGTATCATAATATATATAAAAAAATATATATATATAATGGGCGAGAGACCTCATCCGCTTCCTGCTGGAGTGAAGTCTTTGTGAGCAGCGCCACGCCTTGGGGAACGAATAGATTTGTTGACGTTGGGTTGGGTTGGGTTGGGTTTTTATGTGGTTTTGACCTTGACTATACGTGAATAACAGACTACGGCATGGATTACTACCCTACGTATCATGACTCAGCTAGTAACCCAACACATACACTGGGAAGTTGTAGTTGTAGTGACCATCTGTTTGATACCCTGCAAGGAGTGGAAGGGGAGGTGGATAGGCGACCGGATTGACTGAGGTATAACGAGTGTGTGGATCGTGGTTGTTGGGTTCACACAGGCTGGGAAGGTTACATGACGAGACAGAACCACCACAGCGTTACGTTCAATATAGTTGTGAGAGGCTAATGTTTTATTAATGGCTTCCAACACTGTGACCTCTGTATGCACGCTGTCTCCCGCATACTAGATCGCTCACGCATCTGGAGGAACAGACTCCTACCGATACTGTTTGTTAAGGTGTTTATGTTGTCTCAAGCCGTAAGAGACCCACTGACCTAGTTACTGTGTCTATGCAGAGCAGGTCACGTGAGACAAGTGTAGTCATACTCTCAGTTTTTGATAATGTTGAGTCAGTAGTATGAGGAAAGAAGTGGTCAGTCAATATTTACAATGTACTTTAGTATGGTACGTCAGATACAATACATGGGCGAGCCTTGGGATGTATCAACACATGTCAAGAAACTACAATGAATAGTGAAAAAAGAACGCTTCGTCAGCTTTACACGCACAAAAGGTTGTGTCGGAAGTGTTCAACTATTAAAGAAGGAATACCCTTGACACCCATCCACGCTTTCAACGGAAATTCGTCTGGATATACATTATAATATATATATATATATATATATATATATATATATATATATATATATATATATATATATATATATATATATATATATATAAAACACTGGCCATGTGTTTGTTAACATAATGTCAAGAATAGAGCTTCCCTGTGTGTGTGTGTTTGTGTGACCAGTCATTGGAACTAACGAGTACAAAGAGAAAAATGAGAGTGCCGTGTTCTAAGACGCCTGAGTAAGATCGTGGAGACTTAACAGCAGGTGGAGGGTTTGGCCTGACTGTCTCAAAGCATTACTAGTAAAAAGCTTGTGAAGTTTGTAAGTTGTCCTGGAGGGTGTGTTGGTGGAGTGTGGCTGAGTGTGTCTGAGTGGCCGCAGTGGTCCATGACAGCCTCCTTGCCCTGGTAGAAAGGCTCGTGATGGGCGAGGGGAAGCTGTGGCCTTGACCTCACTAGGAAAACTATTTAATTAAGTGTTCCTGACGGGCTTACGAGGTCACTTTGCCACTTTCTCCCCGTCCTTAGCGGCTCACAAATAAACTTCTCACTCTTAAACTTTGCTGATCCAAGACTACCGTGAAGATGGTTTAGTTAGAGATCAAAAAGGTTGACTCTTTCATTAGTTCGTTAATTTGTTTCATTACTCCCTGACAAGCCCGTCTTCCCTTACCGCGTCGGGTGTGCTCTTAGCGAACCTTACACCTTATCATTATTGTTTCACGGTCATCACTTGGTTCTCATGACTGTCGCTTATCAGAATCGCTTATAGTCCGTGTTTTATCTCATTCTATTTTGAGACGGTATTGACAAAAGCTTACTTAGTTCAACATTATTGTGATTATAGCTTTGTAGTGGTGGTGGTGGTTCCGCCGGTCTACTGAAGCTTTAATGGCGTGGATGTGTATATAATAGTGTGTGGATCGTCATGGTGGATGGAGGAAGTGTTGAAGAAGGCACTGTGAGGGTCAGGGTGGTGGAGTGACAGCTTTGTGCAAGTGAGCGACGCGCCTTTTGTAAGGAAGCAGATGTCCTTAAGTTAACGATTTTTTTCTTTCTTTGTGAGTGTGAAAAACGATGAGTGGATGGTGGTGGTGGTGGTGGTGGTGGTGGTGGTGATCAATGTTGTGTAGACTGGGAGAGAGAAAGAAAAAAACAGGTAGCCAATAGGTGATGTTCTTTCATACGTAGTTAAAGAATGTTTAGTGACAGTGACAAGTGTGAGAGACTGACTGACTGGCTGATTGGTGATAGATATTTAGGCTGACCTTAATGTTGCATAGTGTAGGTCGTCAAAAAAAGAATATTATAGTGAACTTTACCTTGAACTTCAACGGAATAGGAATGTGCTCATCTCCCATTCGTTTGTGTGTGTGTGTGTGTGTGTGTGTGTGTGTGTGTGTGTGTGTGTGTGTGTGTGTGTGTGTGTGTGTGTGTGTGACGTTACAAAACCTTCACGTCGTGTCCTCACCTGTCTTTCCTCCAGGTGTTATCTCAAAGCCTCAAATACATTACCTCCGTTTTAATTAACAATACCAACACTTTATATCCACCTGTTATCACCTCAGCGTCTCACAACCTTTATAATTAACCTCTGCCGAAAGAAAAATAAATAGTGTGTGTGTGTGTGTGTGTGTGTGTGTGTGTGTGTGTGTGTGTGTGTGTGTGTGTGTGTGTGTGTGTGTGTGTGTGTGTGTGTGTGTTTGCGCTCCGTATTAGGACCACAAATTATAATAAGCAATAATTCTACCCCCACGTTTAGCGGACTAGTTTTTGCCGACACATTTAGTTTATTCGTGATGATAACTAACTCACCTTGGGGCTAATGGCAGCATGGATATATCAGCGTGACAGTGTGTGGTGTTGTCAGCTAGTGAGGGGCGGCGTCAGCGTGTCTGGTTGTGAAGGGGATGGAGCGTAGTGATGTGAAGGGCGCGGTCATTTGTAGACAGGCAGTGTGGGACGCGACCTGCCCACGTGCTACCAGCTAAGGCGGAAGCGTTCAGACGTGGAAATCAGTGCCTTGTCCCTCTGCTCCTACTCATCTTCACTCCACGCCCTATCCTCCTCATCCTCCTCCTCCTCCCTCCTTCCCTTTCTTCCATCCATTTCCACGTCATGCCTGATTATTGATTTTGGTTCAGTCAGTGTCTCCTCGCCATTCCATTCGAGGAGTTATGCCTTGCCCGTGACCTTGAATGAACGAGGTGTGTGGGTTCAAGGCGAGACCAGTAGAGTTTTCAGTGTATACGTGGGTGTGGTTCGTGCGTAAGTTCGTCTTAAAGATACCCTGAACTGGGATGCTGAGAGTTGCCTGCTGTTCCGCCCTCTCGTGTCCCTATTGTAAGCTGAAGATCTAAACCGACGTACACTATTTGATGCATTGTGGTGACGAGGATGGTGACTGTAGGACGGAAAGCAAGAGACATCTGAGGTTGTAGACGAGGTGTTGCAGGGTCGAGCGGTTAGTACAGCTTATGTGGCGGCATCTCGCACCGTTGGCATCTGGTCTGGGTTCTCCATCAGCACTAGGCACCAGCCACTAGCCAGGCAGGCAGTCAGTGTTGCCGCAACCCCCGGTGTGGTTGGGTGTGGTGCGCTGCGGTACAAATAGTGATTCCCGTCCCTGCCAGCCCTGCCCCTGCAAGCTATCCATCCCTTCTCGATAATTATGGTGTGGCATTCGGAAGCGAAATCACCCCATTGTTCTTGAGTGTTCTTGTGATGAGGAAACTAATTATGAAGTACATCCGATCGAATGTTTTGGTTTTATAATACAACGTTGAAGCTGCACATAATATCACCGATTGTTTGCTGTGATTGACAGCACCGGTTTCTTATGAAAATAGACAGTGGTACAAATTCATCGATTATTTATTGTGATAATGTCATGTGAGTTGTGATGACGTGGTTAATCCGACCTGCCTGTGCTTGGTTGGATCTTAAAGTGATTGTGTTGGAGTAAGAGAGTGCCAGCTGTGCAGCGGCCCGGGACACTGCAGCCAAATGTCACCTTAAAGGAGGTGTTTTTGTAGGCTCGTGAGAAGCAGTGAGTGGCAGGCTGGCAAGGCACGGTGGTGGTGGTGGTGGTTACCCGAGTGATTATTCTCCCTGGAGCCGGAGATCATATGATAGTATAGTGTAGTGTGCAGACCCTCGTAACAGCCCAGCCCAGCCCGGCCAGCCTGGAACGTTCGGGCTGTGATGCAAAACTCCCAGGCGTGTACAAAGGCGGGAGTTGTGTAATGTTTAGCTAAAAGAAGTTGTTGTTGCTGTTGTTGGGGCCGTTGGCTCGGTTGATTAAGTGCCAGAAAGGAGAACGGAGTGCCAAGCTGCAGCAAGAGGCACGTGACGCTCCCCAGTGTATGATGCTGCACTGCCCACGCGACTTGGCACTGGTTAGACCTGGTTCCTGTCCTTAACATTCACGGCGCTGGCATCATTTGGCACTGACTGGTTGCACAGGTCCATACATGAAGACCATTCCTGTCCCACTATTAAGGTTGTGGAAGGGTCGAGGCACTACAATTCCGGGCCAGCCTCGTACCGCTCAACACTACCCTATCATGTCGAGCCCAGGAAGGTCACCAGCCACCGCGTGTCCCTCTTACTTTCACCTCCGCCCTTGACTTGGTGAATAAGAACTGCATAGTATTTCTCGACTGACAATAATTTCACAACAAGGAACAAAAAAAATAAAATAAATACTTTGCACAAATATAAGCACGACTATCGAAGAATTTTGCTATTCATGCAGGTGAAAGAAATAGTTGTAGAGGCGAGTCATTGGTGAGGTGAGGTGAAGACGGTGCTGTGATAGGTGTGCCTTTGAACCTGCCACCCTGCCACCCCGCTACCCTCCAGCCGTGCGATATACTTGACATTCCCCTAAGCGATAACACATTACCATGGTGGCCGGGGAGGCGTGAGGGAGGCGGGTGGGGACTACCAACCATTAACTTGTAACAGGAAGAAAGAACAGAAGGTGGGCGGGCAAGAAGGGTGATAAGCGTATCGCCCGGCTCGGTGAACGCCCAATCCCTTCCTGATAACAATACCACCATGAGAGATAACACCACCCAGCCAGGTAAGAGTACTTCAGGAATCATAAATGTATCACCTCATTAATATAACTTGTATAATATTCATGGAAACGCGGTCGATTTGCGCAATGTAAACCATGTCTGTTGCGGGTAATGGTATGTATATATCAATGGAGATTATTATCAAGCTTATGTTTTGTCTGCGGCAAGTTAAGACAGCGACCAACCCGCTCACTCCCTCGCTCACTCCCTCACTACCCGTCATGTAAGGATTTATGGGCCACGACGCGTCCAGACTCCCCCTTACAAGTACCAAGGCTCGTCCCACGTTTCCTTAGCAAGTGTGAGGTGACCCTGGTACGCTTAGCCCTGACCTGCGTGACCGGGTGATGACATTTAGCTTGGTGTGGGTTTGTGGAATCGTTTGACTCACCTCTTCCCTCCTCTTATGTTGTCATGGGTTGAATGTGTTGCCTTGAACTTACATGTGTGTGGGTTTGTATTGGCCTGGCGTGACTCCTGCTATCACCATCAAGACATTTTTGTGCGAAATTTATGCTGTACATCCCTTGCTAGGTTTTTTTTCCTCCTCCTCCTCCTCCTCCTCCTCCTCCTCCTCCTCCTCCTCCTCCTCCTCCTCCTCCTCCTCCTCCTCCTCCTCCTTCTCCTCCTGCATGCACCCTCGTTAGAGCCAACAGCGACAGGTTTCTTGTTGTTTGCTCTTTCCTTTACATTCTTCATCTTCCTCCTCCTCCTCCTCCTCCTCCTCCTCCTCCTCCTCCTCCTCCTCCTCTTCCTTCAGCTCCACCTCTTTCCTTCATCCATCTCTTTTTTCCTTGTTTACCCATGCATCATCTTCCTCCTCCTCCTCCTCCACCATCATTACCTCGTCGCCCCGTAATGAGGAAGAAGGTTATAATCACATCATTACAATATGCACTGAGGGATCCTTCTTTTGACATGTAGGTAGTCTTGTTGAAGGGCACCTCACCTCTACTCTCCTCCTTCTTCTCCTCCTCTTCCTCCTCCTCCTCCTCCTCCTCCTCCTCCTCCTCCTCCTCCTCCTCCTCCTCCTCCTCCTCCTCCTCCTCCTCCTGCCTTACGTACTCTCACTCACGTAGCTAAAAACAGCCTCAAGGGGAAATTGGACGCGATATGAAAGAATGATCAGGACTTAAAGAAACACTGCAAGACGAGAATTGATTAAACAAAATTAGGTTACATGGTGAAAGTTAAACTAAGATGAACAAAGTTATTCATTGGAGATTATTATTAATATTTTTTTTGTATGTGTGTGTGTGTGTGTGTGTGTGCGTGTGTGTGTAAATGTCAGAAATTTATGCTTAATTGTCAGTGTTCATAAATTTTGCTTGAGTTTAAGTGGTTGAATTGCATGTGCTTAGACTTCCCAACTTTAGCTCTTGTTTCTTGTTTGACTCCACACGGTATTAAATGTGTGTGTGTGTGTGTGTGTGTGTGTGTGTGTGTGTGTGTGTGTGTGTGTGTGTGTGTGTCCTTGAGGTATACAGAGAAAAACTTTGGTAATAATAACATACGTTTATTATTTCTAACCTTGTGACGAGAAAGAAAAGACAGGTTTCCATGCCATGCAGGGTGTCTCGTTTCAATGTAAAGAGAAAGCATATTAAGAATAACTTCACGTATAGAATATCCTTCAAAAGTGATCCCGATGAAAACACGTAAGCATTAAATTTTCCCTTCTGACCTTGAACCTTTCACTATATACCAACAAAGAAAGACCAGGTCATGTACGTACAGTCTTAAATATCAACTTTAATGAACCCTCAGACACCCTACAGTCTATTTCCAGCCTAAGTATGCGTTAGGTGTGTAAAGATGCATCGAGGCACACACAAGGAGGGCGTTCATGTATGTAGGTGTAGGTGTGTATGTATAAGAAAAAGATACCACGTTAGGGGACTCTTTATACATACATACATGCATACATAGCCGTGACATATACGTTCAAAGATTAACAAAGGGCTTGCACACACTGACTACAAGGACGGAGGCTCTGAACAGGGAATTACTGCATCTAGATTAATACCCTCGATGCCTGAAGGTGTAATTCCGCAAGGTGGGGAAAGGCAATGTTGGTGTTGGTACCACTCCTCCTCCTCCTCCTCCTCCTCCTCCTCCTCCTCCTCCTCCTCCTCCCCCTCCCCCCCCTCCTCCCCCCCTCCTCCTCCTCCTCCTCCTCCTCCTCCTCCTCCTCCTCACTTCAGCTCCATCTCGTGGCGGGGATCGTAATAAAACCTTCCTGGGTAAACCTGTTCTAGTAGTTGATGTCTACACTACAAGTACACGTGGAGAGAGAGAGAGAGAGAGAGAGAGAGAGAGAGAGAGAGAGAGAGAGAGAGAGAGAGAGAGAGAGAGAGAGAGAGAGAGAGAGCCAACCACTGCAACATGTATACTGAATATTATTGTTAGGGTTTTTTCCCGTCGTCGGTCGTGGGGTTGCAATATATTTTTCTTCCTGATTTTTTTTTCGTGGTGTCGGTGATTCTGTTTTGCATTCCACTTGAGAGAGAGAGAGAGAGAGAGAAGAGAGAGAGAGAGAGAGAGAGAGAGAGAGAGAGAGAGAGAAGAGAGAGAGAGAGAGAGAGAGAGAGAGAGAGAGAGAGAGAGTTATGCCCTAGGTCACATGGGTCAGATGAACTCATTAATGTGAGGTCAGTTGAGGTCACCAAACAAGGCATCTTACCCGCGTTTTTTTTTTGTGATGATTCAAGATTAAGCTTATGTAATGCAAGAGTAGATTGGAAAGTAAGGCCAAAAAAAAATTCTTACCTACATTTTCTTTGCCTACACACACACATTCTCTCTCTCTCTCTCTCTCTCTCTCTCTCTCTCTCTCTCTCTCTCTCCTCTCTCTCTCTCTCTCTCTCTCTCTCTCTCTCTCTCTCTCATTAGTCTCCTTTTGTTCGTCTGCCAGAAGTCTGTCATCTCGCCTGTCACCTGTCTGTTTCTCTTTCCTGGTAACACGTAGTAGTAGTAGTAGTAGTTGTTGTTGTTGTTGTTGTTGTTGTTGTTGTTGTTGTACACGATCACCTCACCTGCTGGCTAATGCGTTCATAATAATTCTAGTGTGTTATTCTTACTTGGAATTTGGTTTTAAATATAGAATGCATTTTATGGATATTGGAGTTGGATTAAGTTTATTTTATATTGTTTAAGTCTGATATTTTGTTTCGTTCGTGGAATGGGATTATGCGAAAAGTTTATTTGTTTTATGTACACAAGATTTTTTTTTTCTTTCCTGTTGAATTGGAATCGTTCAAAGAGAAACGTTTTTCTGTGATTGAGAAGTTGATGTGTGTGTGTGTGTGTGTGTGTGTGTGTGTGTGTGTGTGTGTGTGTGTGTGTGTGTGTGTGTGTGTGTGTGTGTGTGTGTGTGTGAGAGTGAGTGCGTTTTTTTTATTTGCTTTTATATAATGTTAGTACGATGCAGGTGTGTTGGTGTTGATGTTGGTGGTGATGGTGGTGGTGGTGGTGGTGGTGGTGTTGATGTTGGTGGTGTTGGTGTTGGTGGTGTTGATGCAGGTGTTCTGTGCTAACGTGTGTTGTTCTTCCCCCACAGGAGTGCCAGCAAGCCTGCCTCGCTGAACCGTGACCGTCTTGACGAACAGCTGAGAGAGCACCGCCAGCTGCACTCAGACATCATGTCCCACCAGGTAAGTCGTGTCTGATTGTTTACCTGCCTACCTGTATATCCCTTTTTCTCTTACTCTCGATTAGTTTTATAATAAGCAATGATTAAGAAAAGGAAGTCATTGTAATCAGAATTCTCCTTTTTCTGTCCTTTCCCCAACGTGACCCAATCTACTACCTGTCTATCTGTCTCTCTCTTTTCCTCTTTTTCTGGATTAGTTTTATAATAAGCAATGATTAAGTGAAGGAAGTTATTGTAATCAAAATTCTCCTTCTTCTTTTCCTTCCCCCCCACCGTGATCCAATCTATTATCAGCTCCGTGCGAGGACTAGTCATTATCCAGATCATCTTCCACAATAATAGTCACGTGGGTCTTGTAATCTGCGAGCCCCACCTTCAGCCACTTACCGCTTGCTTCCTGGTCTCGCGGTAATATCTTAGGGCCGCAGCGTGTCCTGGTCAGCTCGTGGTGTGGGGTTGTAAGTCATGGGTTTATGTCTTGAGTGTGAGGGACTGTGGCATCTCTCGCTTCTTTAGTGTGTGGTGCAGGTGGTGACTAGTGTGGAAACCAGATAGTTAACTTTTTTTCTTCCTTTCCCTTCCTTCATTTCCACTACGTTGCCTCCTCCATCTTCTTTCCCTTCCTTCCTCCTTCTTTCAACACTTCACGATCTCCTCCTCCACTCTTGTCCTCTTTCCCCCATCACCACTTACACCTTCCCTACTTCAAGTCCACTCCTACCCCCTTCTTCCCTCTCCATCCATCACTCTTATCCAGTTCCTTTACCTCCTTCCTTCCCTCTCACTCTTACACCACCTCCTCCACCTCCACTCATACTATTCTGACTCACACACATTTCTTTCTTCTTTGTCTCTATTCTCTCATCACTTTTCCTAATTTTTCATCATTGTATTCTATCTCTCTCATTTATTATATCTCATTCTTTCCCTCATCCCTCGTCTGCTCTTAACTCATCCCTGTCTCTCATTAACATCCTTGACTTCACTCTTCCTCATCATTCACTCATCTTATCTACCTTGCTTATCCCTACCCTCACCTCACCACCTTTCCCTTACACTACCATCCATTATATTTTTACTCCTCCCCTTTCATGACTATATTCTTGCTCCTCCTCCTCCTCCTCCTCCCCCTGCCCCTTCCACTCCTTCCTTTTAGGCTACCATCTGCCTCCCTCCGCACCCACGCACATTCCTATACCTACCCCTTCCTACCCGCGCGTGTGCCCGAGGTATAGAGTAGCTCAGACTTACCAGGATCTTGAGATTTACACCCGACATTCTCTGCGGTAAATTCTGGCGAACCTGTGTGTCTTATAGTAACCGTGCGCTCAAGTTGTCGCGGTAAATAGTGGCGGGAGGGACAGTGATGGGTGGTGATGGGAGAGCAGGGACGTGATTGGAGGTGTTTAAGGTGGGGAAAAACAGTGTAAAAGAGATAGATAGATAGAGAGAGAGAGAGAGAGAGAGAGAGAGAGAGAGAGAGAGAGAGAGAGAGAGAGAGAGAGAGAGAGAGAGAGAGACGGGTTGGATGAATAGTATCCTGCATAGCTTATAAAAAAAACTAAAAAACAAGTGAACTGCGGCAGGAGCGGATGTTGTCCAGCTTCTAGTGTGTGTGTGTGTGGGTGTGTGTGTGTGTGTGTGTGTGTGTGTGTGTGTGGGTGTGTGTGTGTGTGTGTGTGTGTGTGTGTGTGTGTGTGTGTGTGTGTGTGTGTCTGTGTGCACCTTCTGCCACGTGTACTTTACTCTTAGCATGGAATTTGTAGTGGCAGGAAAACTACGCGATTACATAAAGATTAACTTAGATTAAAATACATAAACGTTTCCACCGTATAAACACCATACTTCGCCTTAACGAAATAAATAAATCAATTAATCAATCTATTCCGTACAAATTATAAATATTCTTTTGGATCCGAAAAACTAATATGGTAAAGGCACCGAATTCATGGCCGCCGAGACCATCCTAAGACTACTTCCGGTTTGAGATCCTTGGAACTGACTGATTATTCCAAGACGTGACCGCCCCAGTTGGAGGTGCGCGGGGCAATGGGGCGTGACGGCCTCTCGCCATTAGGGTCTTGGGGTTGGGCTGGTTGGGCTGGCTAGCTGACTGGCTGGCTCGCTCCTTGCTTCCTCCACGCCCATGTGTTTCGGACTTGAACCTCTCCTTGTTCATGTTCCTTGCTTTATGTGACCGTGAAATTAGTTGTTGTTGTTGTTGTTTTTAATAATGTAACGGTATTATATCTGTTTTTCAATATTTGTTTTTATTTGTAATGTCATCATTGTATTGCGTATCAAAAGCACATGAGCTGCATTTCGTATCATTTGCTTGAACATATTCCAGTCCCTCTAGCGGCGTGTATCAGAACCACACGAACTAACTCACTTTTCCATTAATCTATTTATTGATATTGCCCAATTACTAATATATGCTGTACTACCTGCAAGTGGACGTTAATGTATCAGTGATGTTTACTTTCCCTTCCCCACTCACCCTCTCCTCCCTCCCTCTCTGCTTCAGGTGTCAGTGGTGAAGATCAATGACTCGGCTGAGGCCTTGCTCTCCTCGGCCTCCAACGCTAGAGTGGCCAAGAAGATCGAGACCAAACTACGAGAACTCAACACAAAGTGAGTACCCAGAACCCTTCCTCACCTGTGATTACCTGTCTTTTTATGCCATACAATTATTTATACACATTCCTTCATATACACATGCTTATATTTCAGTCCCAAAGTATTACCTGTTTTTTTTTTTCGTGCAACACAATTATTTACATTCTTACACACCTGTTTATATTTTAGTCCCCAATTATTACCTGGCGTGTGTTTTTTTTTCTTCTATTTTTCGTGCAACACAATTATTTACATTCTTACACACCTGTTTATATTTTTGTCCCCAATTATTACCTGTCGTGTGTTTTTTTCTTCAACCCACACAACTATTTACACACTCGTACACACACTTGTTTACATTTTTTTTTCCAATTATAAATTCATATATATACTTGATGCGTCACGTATTGACACACGTTCCTTCCTCTAGTGGCTGGTTAGACACACACACACACACACACACACACACACACACACACACACACACACACACACAGGTGATAACAAGGCCTTTCTATTACACTCTTATACCCGCTGTTACTTACTTACTTAAAAGACAGCACTGAGCGGCAAGGAAACAATATCATTATACAAAATCCATGTGTTTTTATTTCTATTAAGGAATGTAATGTTAACGAAACGTATTCCTGGTGTGCATCAACCTGTCTAGCCGTCGGTGTACAGGTTGGCAGGTGTTCGAGCACAGGTGAGGCGGGCGGGGGGAGGGGGAGGCAGACAGGTGTGCCGAGTGTGTGGGTGTGAAGGGGGGAAGGGGGTGTGGGTTAGGGGGGGAGGCACCTCAGCCGCTGGAAAAGCAGTCATGGATATTTTTAGTTGTGTGATGAATGGCCACGTGGGAGTCTCCTTTCACTTTGAGGGGGGGAGGGGAGACCTGCATAGACTCACTCTCTCTCTCTCTTTTCTCTCTTTCTCTATAATTTTCCTTCCCAGACCGGTAGCACTCTAGTTTAAAGGTTAGGTCGTGTGCTGACATTGTTGCTCCCCAATCCTTTCTGCTGCCTTTTTTTTTGTCTAGGGATTATTTTCGGAACCCCTCATCTCCATTATCTGAACCCTTGTCGATCGGATCCCCTGTCAGGAGGACCTTGAGTATCGTTGTGATGTCTCGTGAGGGAGGTGACATCGCGTGTTGCTTTCTCTCCGTCTCTCTCTCTATCTGTCTATCTGTCTTGCGGAATTCTGTCTTGCAAGATTGTCTGCGTAGATTTGTCAAGGATGGACGGTAATGCAACCCTTAATTTTTGTGTTATTTTGGTCGTGGGTAATATGAGAAGGCAAACGGAGATAGTAATTAGGATATAAGATGAATAATAGTAGTAATAGGAAGGTATAGGAAAGGAAGAAAAACAGTACAACCATCCGTCTTCTAAACACACACTTCAGGTTTTATTTATGCTCCCCGGACTCTGTGTTTTAGTAGAATTTATAATCAGTTAATATACGTTTTTTCACTTCCTTCTCTCTGCTGTAGTATCTCAAGGTGAGTTCATCCGTACCCTTCACACATTCCCTTACGACCCTCCTCCTCCTCCTCCTCCTCCTCCTCCTCCTCCTCCTCCTCCTCCTCCTCCTCCTCCTCCTCCTCCTCCTCCTCCTCATCTTCTTCCCAAATCTGACAACGTTCGCACAGTATTTCCCGCACTAACACTGCCTGACACTGATGTTGCGTCCCCCTTTGAGGTTTGAGACACTGTAAACTTTTCTCGGTAGTTGAGTAAAAAGGAGTTGTAGGACGATGGGTTTAAATAGCATGAAAGCGAGTGCTATAAATGATCGAACGGAATTAGAAACACTATAAACATGGGAGTAAAAGAGGCACGTACCATTTTAAAGACGTTTAAGAGGACAGTGATGCGTGTGATGGTGGTGGTTGTTGTGGTAGTTACGTGCCTTCCCTTGTAGTGAGAGGCGTGCAGGGAAGGAGTACGGTGGGTGGGTGGGCGTAAGAGAGGGTGACCTTGGTACTAAACACCCACCCACCCACCCACCCACCCACGCCGCCACCCATGACCCACTGATACCCACGGAGCGAAAGTCTTGTTAATTAATGAGATGACGGTGTAATGTGGTTCACGTCACACTGCGCAAAATATGAGGGAACGATAAGTGTTTGTGTTTACCTCAAGACTCATGCGTGAATGTAACTCTGGACGTGAAAACTGCACTCACTGTCGCGTGGTGGTGGTGATGAGGAAAGTAAACATGTCGTGTAGTGTTTGCAGAGTGAGAATAACGGTGGTAGGGTGAGGCAAGGGAAGCAGCTAGTGTGTGTGTGTGTGTGTGTGTGTGTGTGTGTGTGTGTGTGTGTGTGTGTGTGTGTGTGTGTGTGTGTGTGTGTGTGTGTGTGTGGACGCGGTATGGACACAGCTGGCTGCAAAAAGGTTGCTGCCGCGCAGACTACAAATATAAAGAGGAAAGGAAGCAGGCAGAGCAGGGCAGGGCAGGCAGGGCAGGGCAGGGCAGGATAGGCAGGCGGGAAGTATAATGTAGCTACAAATCCATCAGGAGGGAAAGAATTGTGGTTTATTTGAATAACTTTGTATATTTTAAGTCATCACTTGAGCCTGTCAGTCACGCAAGGGAGGAACCATGACAGGCTAAACGAGGCAATACTAAGGAAACAAGCTGAACGAAGCAAGATAGTAAGGAAACAAGCTTGGCAGTGTGCGGCGCCGGCTGGTGGGGGGCTGACAAACCTCCCAGGTGGTGTAGGGGGCTTGTGGAAGGGGGTGGGCGTAGGGGGTTAGTGGTGGGCGAGGGGGCGAGCCTTCCTCTCCCCCTCGCCAACACCAGTGCATCAAGAACCCGTCAAGGGGATCAGGTTAGCGAGGAGACACAACTATTTCACTCGCCTCAACTCGTAAATAGATTATGTATTGAAGCTGAAAAACATTATTATATTCACCTCAACCCCCGCCGCGCGCCCTTGCTTGCCTGGTTTAGCTAACGTGATAAAAGTTAACTGTAAAAGGTGTGCAGTGTTTATTATTCATAGCGTGGATTAAGGGGGGGGGGGGGGGAGAAGGGGAGACGCTTAGTTTATAGTGCAATAAAATTAGTTCTCGGCATCGCAGAGTGTCAGATGCCTGCAAGAAAGCCGCCTCTCTCTCTCACCGCTACAGGATATAACTATAGTGCAGCAATCACGACTTCCCTCACCAACGTTTATCAGTATGTGTTTATGCAAAGGCTTCGATTTCGTAAATAGAATGACCGCGTAAGGTTAAAGATGATGATGATGATGATGATGCTTGTGTTGTGTGTATAAATAGTTGAGTGGGAGTAGATACGTGCATGAACAAGAGAGAGAGAGAGAGAGAGAGAGAGAGAGAGAGAGAGAGAGAGAGAGAGAGAGAGAGAGAGAGAGAGAGAGAGAGAGAGAGAGAGAGAGAGAGAGCAATAATCTTATATAGAATCTCACTTGATTTCTATATACGAACCTTCTTTTTTTCTCTCTCTATCTACCTTCCTGTCTCTTTCATCACATCAGTCCCAGTCAAGTAGAATTTATATGCATTCCTATTTAGTTTTTACCTTGCAGTAGTAGTAGTAGTAGTGGTGGTGGTGGTGGTGGTGGTGGTCGTCGTCGTCGTCGTGAGAAGAGGCCATAGGAGCGTTTATTTTAGGAGCTTAAAAATGGCCCACTTGATTGTCTCTCTCGTGTCCAGCCATCGTAAACGTGTTGGCAGTCTTCTGATGTCTGTCTGCGCCACTCTTCATCCACCTGTTGTTGTATTGACGGGGAAAAACAGCGGGAGGGAAGGAAGGAGGGAGGAAGGGAAGTCCACGTGAAGGGGAGAGGGAGAGAAAAAAAAGATAGAAAGGATCAGGTATTTTCTTGGATCTCGAAAGTTATAGGTAAAAAGAAGTGTGTGGGTGTGGGTGTATGTGTGTCAACAGGTGTGTTAATGAAGACGTCACCTGCATTTGTTAACGTCATGTACTGTTTTGGGTGGTTGCTTCACAGGTATACTCATGCATTTCAAATTAGACAGTCTGGGGGGTAGTTGTTTGTGCAGCAGTTGAATTGGAATGAGGAGCGGGTTGAGTGAGTGAGTGGGCGGGTGGGTGGGTGTCCGGTAAAATAATTCAAGTACCATCATGCTTTACGTTCTCAGTAAAGCAAAAGGTCAGGGTTTGTGAGGTAAAGGAGTGGTGGGCGGTGAGTGTGTGGGCGGAGGTGAGGTAGAGTCGTGTGGGTGGCGTGGGCGATGCTGTTGCTATGAGTGGTGTGTGGGCGGGGAAAGATAAGTGTATAGATCAGAGTGGAGCATAGGAGATGATGATGATGCTGTTTTGGGTGTGGGCTGTGTGGGTGGATGCGGGTCAGTGTGTGTGTGTGTGTGTGTGTGTGTGTGTGTGTGTGTGTGTGTGTGTGTGTGTGTGTGTGTGTGTGTGTGTGTGTGTGTGTCTTAATCAGGAATCCTCAAGACCTGGCGACTAGAAACTGTTGATATTCACTCCTTTACCCTCCTTAATCCCTCCTCTTCCTTCCCTCTTCTCTTCCTCTTCCCTCCCTCTTCCCTCCCGGGGCCGTGTTGCAGGATCCCCCACCTCGAGTGTTGACGCCTCCCCCGCCCCCGTCACGCCCCCACCACCACCACCACCACCACCACCACCACCACCACCACCACCACCACCACCACCACCACCACCACCATCACCACCACCACCACCACCACCACCACCACCACCACCATCACCACCACCTGCCAGTCTGTCGCAACTAGAGACAATTCAATACACTTCCACACCGCCTTCATGCCACACACACACACACACACACACACACACACACACACACACACACACACACACACACACACACACACACACACACACACACACACACACACACACACACACACACGTTGCTATGTATGTATGTATGTGGTATGGTATCAAACCTTCATCACCTACATTTCTGATTATACATTTCACACTCTAGACAAAGTACAAGTTTAAAGGTTATTCATAATGGAGTTTCATCACGTCTCTCCAGGTGTTACGAGAATTAATTGTAACACACACACACACACACACACACACACACACACACACACACACACACACACACACACACACACACACACACACACACACACACACGTCCACACACCACCTCCACCACTGTACCGCACCTTATTCCACCACAGCCCACACCACGCCCACGCCCACGCCCACGCTTCACCACAAACCCTTCACGTGCCACACCCAAACACTTTCATACCTCACAAGCACCACCACCACCACCACCACCTTACTCATTCTCATTCCTGCCGCCTCACAAAACCCCAAACCTCACTGGTATATCATGAGGTCTCTCTTAACCCATTACTACCTTTATATACCTTCCCTTCCCCTGTCGACGCCCTTCCCTCACTCCCTCGGCACAGCGGCCACACCCACACCACTATACCATTCATCTTTAGCTAGTCGTAATATGTATTCATGCCTTACTTAGCTCCCTTTGTTAACCCGACTCGTGGTCATGTCTGTGTCTTCCCATTGGATGCGTAGATAACTGTTATTAATTATTGTTCATGGAGGGATAATACCATAAAGGTTACCGCCAAGTTGTAAAAAAAAAAAAAAGGTCTATCGTATTGAGAGTACGTTTTCTATGAAGGTGGACCAAGTATACACCTTTTTTGTAGTTCTTTCAAGCTGATGATGCCATGAGACTCTCGACTCTCTTTAAAGTTGAGAATGTTTTCGCATCGACTAACCTAACCTAACCTTTCCTCCTTCCCTCCTTCCCTCCTTCTCTCCAACCAGGCCACGCTTTTGTTTTGTTTTTGTTTCGGCGCAGCAGTTACGTGCTTTGTTTTCCTTCCATTGACACGACTGCAACAGGTTAGGTTAGGTCAGGTCAGGTTAGGTCGTTCAGGTAGCATGACAGACTTCGAATGGTGTGCTTGGTATCGAGGGAAGGAGGCTGAGGAAGTGGTGGTGGTGGTGGTGGTGGTGGTGGTGGTGGTGGTGGAAGCTGTAGGATAGCGTACCGTCCTCGTCTGGCATTCTGGTGTGGTGTGGGATTGGCCGCAAATCTTCCCTCACCACAGTCTGTTCTCGAGTGTCTTGCCGGGGTTGATTCAGCCATCTGTTGACGTTCCTTACTCATTTTACTATATTTATTTGCTTAGTATTATCTCAGACTTATATTTCAACTCATAAATCCATCAGTTTCTCTTTTTTTCTTCGTCTATTTACCTTGCCTCCTCCTCCTCATCCTCCTCCTCCTCCTCCTCCTCCTCCTCCTCCTCCTCCTCCTCCTCCTCTCTCCTCCTCCTCCTCCTCCTCCTCCTCCTCCTCCTCCTTACGTAGATGTGGCAGTGAGGAAGGGAGGGAGGTAGACAAGAGTACCGGTTTGGTCTGCTAACACGACACGAAGAACAAACTATTCGTTGTCAGACTTACTCTAATTTTGTTGCCGATACTGTTGCGGGGCGAGGGTGAGGGCGATAAGAGGTGACAGGTGACGCCGCTGAGTGTAGTTAACGGGGCTTTGGAGTTACGTGGTGTAGGGAGGGAGAGTAGTGGTGGTGGTGGTGGTGGTGGTGGTGGTGGTGGTGGTGGTGGTGTGGGTAAAGTAACACCGACGTGATAAGAGGTGGTGGTGTAACATAGGTGTTTATTGAACTATATACAGAAAGAAGAGTGAGTGAGTGAGTGAGAGAGGTTATTTTTTTCTCTCCTTGCTTTCAAGTATGCCTGGAACGATTGGGTAATTTAGTGGACGGGGGTTGCCAGACAAGTGGAATGTTTGCCGAGACGTGGTTAGGGGGGTAGGGGGGAGGAGAGGAAAGGGATTTGTGTGTATGTAGTACGTATGTAAGCGACCTTGTGTTCTGTCCCTCCCAAGGCCTTGTTAACCTCCCAAGCCAGGTGTTCCTTGATAGAAGCTGGAGGACATTTGAAGGTAATTGGCGGTCTTCTCTTCCTCCTCCTCTTCTTCTTCCTCCTCTTCCTCCTCCTCTCCTGTCTTGTGAGTGGATGACGGGTAGTGACAAGGCATACTCGTAGAAACTGGTCTCGTATGCATGCACTGGGGTACGAAATGCTAGTCTCAGTATATTATTATCCCTTCGTCTTGACCTGCTGTACCTTACCAATACCTCCTCGTGTGATGAAAGCGGATGTTTTCCCTTGTAAGTTGTTTCCGTGATGCTGTTTACCTGATCGCCGGTATAGATTGTTCCTCAAGTTCATGGTTTTATCCGGCACTATCTACGCTCGAGACTTAAAGAATTCGATCGTTGGAAGAAGTCGTGAGTCGCCGCCACACCAACGGGTCTGGCGGGAAGGTGTGGGAGGAACGTGACTTGGTTTGCTTGTGTTGTATTGAGAGAGAGAGAGAGAGAGAGAGAGAGAGAGAGAGAGAGAGAGAGAGAGAGAGAAAGAGAGATAGACTACCATAATATAGTCACCCTTTTATAACTACCAGAATATGGACTGAACACGTCTCGGCCAACTTACAATCAACCTCATTGCTACATCACGATCAGTGCTTCCGTTCTGATTTCCTGGCATCCTTTCGTCTCTCACTTCCTCTCTTTTCTCTCTCTCCTTCCTTCCTTCTTACATCTCAAGTGTTTCCTCATTCATCGCTTACTTATATTTTTATCGATGTATTTTAGTTGTGTCTCCTGTTTTAGTTTTAGTTTTAGTTTTTCTTGTAATTTTTTTTTCAAATTACAGAAATAGTTAATATAATGTACTGATCATCGTATTCGTTCCTCCTCTCCTCCTCCTCCTCCTCCTCTCCTCTCCTCCTCCTCCTCTTCCTCCTCTTCCTCCTCTCCTCCTCTTCCTCCCCCCTCCTCCTCCTCCTCCTCCTCCTCCTCCTCCTCGGTCATGCAGTCTCTCCTGGTGGTAAAGTCTTAAAATGGCCTACTTGTGATTCTCTCCCGGGAAATCTGTCTTCATCTAACCTTGCACTTCCCCAAGGAATATACAAAGATACACACCATCCTGGCCTCCCATGTGTAAGGCTGTTCTTTCCCTCGCTCCCATGGCACTCCCAGGCATCCCAACACTCCCACCTTACCCTCCTTCCCTACTTCCACCTTCCCTTGTGACTCCCTCGTCGGTTCATGACCCCACAGTATTTTTGGTCAGTGCTCTTCACTTCTCATCTTTGTCTCTTCTGATAATTGGTTCACTGCCTTGCTTGTGGATTTGTGACTTTTTCAATGTTACTCTTTGTATGTGTGTGTGTGTGTGTGTGTGTGTGTGTGTGTGTGTGTGTGTGTGTGTGTGTTTGTGTGTTTGTGTGTATGTAACGCTGACTCGTTACCATTTCTCATATTCATCTTTTTTTTTTCCTTCCTATTAATTTCCTTGCAATTGTCCTGGTGTCTTCCTCCTTCTATTTACACAACACACACACACACACACACACACACACACACACACACACACACACACACACACACACACACACACACACACACACACACACACACGAGATATAAAAAAAGGGTCAAGTTTCGCAAATGAGTGAAATAAAACACGTAACTGATTGTCAAACTATGATGGAAAAGACTATATTTCGTTTTATTTTTTATTTTTTTTACATACT